>OFHS01000913.1:0-32507 GCA_900245855.1 Calvadosia cruxmelitensis
ACGTACTTCTCAATTCTAGGTGAATTATTTAAATTGTATTAGACATTCTTACCAAAAATGATAGCAATAGAAATAAAAAAAAAACATTTTCAACAGGGCAAATACAGTATTTTTTAAGTAAAGTTTGAAAATACAGCGTGCTCTTGTAAGCTCTATCTGCAGCGGAGCATAATTATAATGTACCGTTATTGTTTCAGCCTATTCGATATCAGTTAGCCATGATCAATCTACCTCTCACTTACATCAGGAGAATAACGAGGCTGATGACGACAACCGGTGATATGAGAAAGTCATAGAGATCCTGCATTGTGTAAGGCAGAGTTGATATCGTCATGGCAAGAACGTCATAGATCCGACGGAAGCCTCTAGAAACATTGAATAAAAGAGAGCAAATTAACCAACCTTCTCCAAAAGGGCGTACTGTAATACTGTATAAACAGTTGCGTTAGACAGCCTGCTGTATCGCGCTGATGTGGGGCCAGCCTTGAAAGAGTCAATTACGTATAATAGGGAATTCCGCTTAAATATCTATTTAGGAAATGTTCATTCCCTAGACCCTTGAAGACAGTAGATCTCCATTCACCATGTCATTTTTCCGGAAAATGTAACTAGGCTATTTTTGATCCGAAAGAGCGGGAAATTCAAACATGTTACAGAACGCTTCGTGATTGGTCCGTTAAATTTGCCTATGTATGTATGTATGTTTATTTGTCAAAAATTTCGACTGGCAAATAATGGGAAGATGCTCCTTACTCTGTCAATAATTGTTGCTAAATTGTATTTTAAGACTGTTATTCTGACTAGCGAAGATTTATCCGATTATGTGAATTTATGCAATAAAACGAACCTGATAACATGGAAAGAAATTGCTTTATCGAGACTGATTGAAGTATTCGACTTACTCACCTGAATGGTCCGTGTTCAGACGATGGCTGTGCCCTACAAAGACAATCGAAAATATATAAAGCTGTGTGTGCCAATGTTGCATTCGTAAAAAGCGAATAGGAATCCCAATGTACTTAGAGGTATATGGATGTATGGATAAGAATGCTGCAGGACTAAATGTCCAGTGGTTGATCAAAATGACCTAAAGTCCGTTTGTTGGAGAAATTGACGCTCAATAGAAACGGCAGCTCATAATTAGCCATACCTTGTCACGCCGTAAGTTGTTGATACGAGAGAGACACTGAACGACGACAAGAGAAGCACCATGAAGAAATAATTCGATCTGTCGGCACGATATGGCTCTTTTGGAGGCTTGAAATTGATCATCAAACTAAACTGAAACACATCAGAATCCCGCATGAATATTATTCGTAAGTGGTCGTAAGCTGCGCTGATTTCCATGACGTCATCGAATGCTATTCTGAGTACCTTTTTAATGTAAAATACCAGGAGCATTTTCACCACTCCCATGACCGGCATGAGGGGACTGAACGAGGTGCCAATCCTAAACAGCAAAAATGCCAAAGTGAAGGAAATGTTCAAAACGTATGCGGCGGTATAATAAATAAATGATTATGCAAAACGGAAGTCAAAGTTTGCATTGGAACAGGTAATTTTAATTTAGAATCGAATTCGGACATGATATTGGAGACAAGCAATTTTTAAAAACGATTTCGAAGGCAAAACGCAAGCATATGAATGAATTTGAAAATATCGGACAATTAAGGAATGAACAATGATGATTAAATTAGGAGTTTTCAGACATTATTCACAAATGAAAATAATTTCTACTTCCGATTTCCATATAAATGATTTGAATTGAACTTAAAGAGCTACACGATAAAGTTGTAAGTAAACGTCCATCACGATGACTCAATATGAGATCGGCGAGGAATTCACCCGGCATCCAATTTGTTGCTGATCAATATCAAATGTAAATGTCAGTTTGGCGAAGGTAATCTAATAATCAAATGGTTTGTCTCCCTTGGGGCCGTCGATAATTGACCATCAAGTGCAGTCTCAATGGATTTTAGGATTTATGCTAGTTGACCTCTGCCCTATGTGATGATTTCTATGATGGTCAATTTCAAGGATTGTTCTTGGCTGTCAAAACTGTCAATTTCACTTCAAAAACACGTGACTGTTGTAGCTTAGATCCCAAAATGCATCAGGACTGCATTTGGCCAAATTAAAAAGACAGAAGACGTAACAAATAATGTATTAGAATAGTTGGCCGGGTCGGGAGTTGAACCCGGTACTTCTGACTGACAGCTACACATACGCTAGAGTACACCGAAATATATATGCAGTGAATAAGCATATTATACAAAAAAAATAACTTATTAAATTTAATGCTGTCACCATATCAATGTTTGGCCGTAGACGAGTTCAAGGACATTCTTTGGTATCGAGAATTCAGATCGTCCTATGCGCTCTCCCAGATCACAGCCACAGCTCACGTGTTTCGCTATAAACCTAGGGAAGAATAAATTATAATAATATTAGCATAAATTAAATGCATGATATACTATTCACGTAAATTCAGTGCAGAAATTGTTCTAGAAAATTATCCGCTAAGTTAGCACCACCTGTAATAGAACGTGTCGATCGCAATTGTGTATTCTTTCTTGATTTCGGTGAACTTTGAAGGCTTACCAAAGTCAAAAGACCCGTAAGCGGTCAGGATAGTCAAGGGAGAATTTCAGGTTTACCTTCGACGATTGAAGGCGTTAGATAGGAAACGTGTGTAATATCTTAAAGTACTAACCAGAGAAAAAAGAATTGGAATTCTTATAAATAATGATTTTTAATGCAAAAGGAGCTGTCGCTTTTTGATAGCAATACGATT
Source organism: Calvadosia cruxmelitensis (assembly GCA_900245855.1). Taxonomy (NCBI): domain Eukaryota; kingdom Metazoa; phylum Cnidaria; class Staurozoa; order Stauromedusae; family Kishinouyeidae; genus Calvadosia; species Calvadosia cruxmelitensis. Next base: position 2,795 of record OFHS01000913.1, read on the forward strand.
AGTCCATCTTAAGTTCCTTTGCTTCTACTGCAACCGAATAGTACTATGATATTATGGTCGCTTTAGACAGGTGGTCGTTACATCGGAGGTAGCTGTTCCTAATGATCGACTGGATAACCACTCACCCTCTTGGATATTCAACGAATAAATTACTACCAATTATGACGAAGAAATCTGTCCAAATTAATTTGTAGATCTCGGCACCGATCATGTTTTCCCAACACTGAAATGAAAGGAAAGATAAAAAGATATGTTTGAGACTCGTTAATTAGGGCAAAGCCAGTGAAAGCGTCAAAGCGAAGAAATCCACTTTTGATTCGCTATCGATTTATTTGAAAACATTAGATCAATTGTGCCGTATATACCATTATCAACCTTCTAGCTGGTTAAACGTGTTCAATCTGACTTAAAACTTAAAGTACTTTAGCTTTTATTCACTGTTATTTACAGTATCCCCTACAATTTCACATGAAGAACTTACTTTGCTCCCGTGTGGTCCCATGGCCGGGAACGATATACCTGATGATGTTGTCACTGCGCCAACATTGTCTTGTTTCAAATGTCATTCAGACAAAATAAATCCAATAAAATATTGCAAACTTTTATAAAATGCGTGTAATTGATTTTACATATGCCTTTCGTGTTCAATGTGCGGGAAATATATCAAATCAAATCAATCGCCATCAAGTTCCAACTATCGTATTAGGATTTAAGAATGCATGGGACGAAGTATTGTATAGCTTTCTCACTCACCCTTGCGTCTTCAAACACAACTTGTTTGTATAACGAAATCATCAACACACTGACAGATGCCAATTTCAAAAGAACAGTTCTGTGGAAATACGAAATGTAGATCCAGAAATTTAATTAAAGGGAAAGTGAGCTATATTAAGACAAAATGAGATTACAAATAAATCTTGATTCTGCCTCGGTCATGGGAACTCTCCCATCTAGCAAACTGTTGTATGAAGTTTTTAATTTGTAAATAGTTAGTAAATAGGTTGTTATTTTACAGGTATTTATTTTAATTTAGGATATTATTGTATTTTCTTGTTAGATTGAGTCTTATCTATTTATTTCTGATCTTGTATTGTTTTAAATCTCGAATAAAAAATTCTTGATTCTGCAATTTTTCATCCAAAGGACGAGCCTCTATTTTGTATGTAATACAACAGGTTTCGAACCTCAGCAAATCGACTTTGATTTTCATCCTCGGATTCCATCCTTCCACTCCGGATAACCAGTAAAATATCGTTGGAAGAACAAAGTTGACTGTTGTCAGGGTTACGGGTGACGCGTAGGTCTTGAGTGCATAAATTATGTCATCCATTAGTCGGCCGTTGATTGGCTTCTGATTCTGAAAATAACAATAGAAAAGAATAATTGTTTTACATCTTGATTTTGCAGTCCTGCTGCGATGAAACAGAACTTACCGTGAGTAGTAATAACAAGTCAAATTAAAACTAGAAGATCTAAGGCGAATTTAACATTTTGCTCTTCACAAAGATAAAAATAAATATTTTAAAACCGTTAGCACTGAATGTATACTTTTATTGAAGCTATTTCCTAACTGCATTGCGATAGACCAATAATAATATCACTTTTTAATGAACACTAAAATTAGGAAAACATAAAATGTTTGCATATCCGACCATGAAATGATTAAGCTACTTCGGGTCCCTTTTCCGATGTCCTTCATGTGTTTCTCCTCAAAACTACAAATTCTTTCACACTCTCAAATATAGAAACATATAAAATTAAGAGTGCAAAATGCCAATACCTGTAAACGGTCGGGGACCAGCAGTTTGGCATGAAGCGGACAATGCAATTGAGGGATGTACTTTATTATAATTTATTTCATTAGAAGATTTTCCCTGCCGTGACATTATGCCGTCGACTTCCGAGAAGAATTCTATTGTGACATCAGCTTTGACCGGTGATACTTCGTTCTTACCTCTAACATGAGTCTCGTTGAGAGATAGATGACCACGCCTCCAAGGACGAGCAGCAGCACGATTAGGAGGTTGACGGCTACTCGTAAGCCATATAATCGACATCGCTGCCATTTTGAACGGCTCACTACTGTTGCCCTTCTCTTGCATTCTTCCAAGTTGGCCTACAATGGGCGAGAAGAAGTCAAGAAAAATAAATAAAATGAAATAATATATTGTCCTATGTTGGGGCTTGCGATGTGGTGTTGTTCTGCTGAATGAGAGAACGTAACATTTTGAAAGACTCTTGCAAGGCCGTACTCCATAACGAGGTTACTGCAGTATCGTAAATAAATTGATCACCAGGCCTCCGCGGCTATATTGACATGACTTTTACTAAACGGGACGAAGTCATTTCTATCTATTGAGTTGAACTAGTTCTCATTCCAATGTGATTGAATAAATCTATGCTTAGTTTGTTTGGTACATCGACGGCAAGATCAGTTTCTTCTTTTGTCAACCAAAGTACTTTAATTAAAATCTCCCCCGTTCAATGGTCAAACAAAACCTAAAATCGTACTGCAGTTTGTTTTGTCATTTTTGCATAATTATAGGATTAATCTACTCACTTCTATGTCACTTGCGATGTTCAACGAGGCTAGGTAGGCAGATTTTTCGTCGGTGATATCCATGTCACAACTTCCAAACACTCTGTTACTGTAACTGTCCGCATATTCGTTAGATTTCTTGAGATATTTCTGCTCGAAGACACGAAGTGAGCTACAACGAACACGAAAACTAAAAAGAACATCTGAAAGCAAAATGTGATCTTGTAATTGTCAAAGGCCAGTATTTCCACAGTCAATTAAACCTGTGTTAACGGCCACATCTATAGAGCAGCCACCTGTGTGTAAAGGCCACTCTTCATAACCCCAAAATGAGACTTTCCATGGAAATAAACCTGGACAGAAAGGCCACCTGTCTACAAAGGTCAATTTTATAACCCCAAAATGTTAATTTCTATGGAAATCATCTATAAAGGTCATTGTTCTCTGGCCTAGAGGTGTCCCTTATAGAAAGGTTTCATTATACATTGAAGACAAATGAATTTGATAATATTCAACGTTTCATCTTGAGCTACTCATTCCTCAATCAGAGTCCAATTCAGAAACGTGGCATCAACATCTTGCTTAGATAAAAGTACTCAAATGAGAACAAATTATTATTTCTTCCCCAGAATTTAATTTCGTGCTATTAGACATACATATAGTTCAACTGCACGAAATAATCCATCCAGATGGTTTAAATTATCCTAATCTCAAAGATTAATAATTTTGTTAGCTCTACCTTGATATGATGAGGTATAAGCTCAACAGCATATAGCCCACACCCACGAGGAAGTACGCAAGAGGTAGATTGTATGGCCAATTCCAGACACCTCGAAGGAACGCATTTGGGTACACGCCGTAGAAAAAAATTGTTCCATTGACCCAACCCTAGAAAAGAGAATCGCCAGATTGGTTGTTAGATAATCTCTCCCTTGATGGAAAAGTAGTAAGGAACGGAATGGTAGCAACATCAATCAAGGCATTGCGTCTGTCTGTCTGTCTGCCTGTCTGTCTGTCTGTCTGTCTGTCTGTCTGTCTGTCTGTCTGTCTGTCTATCTGTCTGTCAAAAGCTGACGCATGACAATGTATACATTACCGTTCCTTGGAAGAAATCCAGAACGTTTGTCACAATCGATCTCTCCTTCAGTTCTCCTGTGATGTCTCTCGTTCTCGATGCGTTGTGACAATTCTTCGGCGAATACATTCTTTCCGCTACGATCTTCGATTGCGTCGACGTTACGTTTGCAAACGTCTTGAAGTGAATATCGTCATTCGGCGTCTCTTCCATACAATGCCAAGGATCGAAAGATAGATACGGAATAACCAGAAAGAGGATCGTAACGATCGAAATGTATACATTGATCGCCAGCAACCAACGCAGAAACGTAAAATAGGACGCCACGCCGTTGCCAAAACGACCTGAAATCAAAAACACGAACCAGATTATCACCATGCCAACGGTGTCGCCGCAATGCAAGCTTCAATTTTTATATTTCAACTTCCAGAAGCATAATTATTTCAATATCTAGCTTACGCATATGCGTCGGCGATGCAAGTTACAAGTTACTAAACAAATCTTTAATCTGAAAACTACGAAGCATTTTGTTATATGTGCTATAATTACGAGCTAGCCTCCATTCCATGTCTGTCTCGTTATGATATCTGTCTTATGTAAGTGTGTAGTAATGTTGATTCAGAGGTGCTATTACCGTCGTCATAGCCTGTTGTGTATTTGTCTGACATTATATATCCTATAGTTGAGAACCTACATCTTCTCATTGTCTCTCTATTTTAACATAACACATTTCCTAAGATTAAAGTCATATTTTGAGCACTTGGATTTAATCTTGAAATAAGAGGTATTTTTACAATATAATTTCCAGCGCGCTCATGAAACTGTCTGCTTTAACAAGCACAATCCTTTTTTGACACACGTAAAAACAGCCAAATCGCCATTAAATGTAATCAGAAATTAACCATCGATGATTCAAATTCAATAAAAACGAACTTACATACCATGTTTACACGTATATTGATTCATTTTCCTAAAATTTCCTTTTTCGAAAAGGAAAGAGTATATTTCAGCTCTGAGAAAAGCCATAGGGCTTACCATACTTTCTTGAATAACTTATAAACGGTTGATGATCTTCAAGCGTCTTTATCGTATATTTTTGAATAATTACCTTTCATTACTTTCAGTTGTAAGAATCTCTGAAGTATGTTTTGCATTTCAATTGTAGGTGTTGAGTTCTTTACTTTGACTATCAAAATATAATTGGCATCACCCTGATGCATGGTCTACACTTTTAAGTACGATTTTTGGTAACCAAACATAACATCATTTTTGTTTATCATACCGGAGATTTCTTTGAAGTGATTTTGCCATAAACCCCACGAAGAAACACCGCTAACCAATGATTTGATGGCGAAATGAATGTACTGAAAATATAGAAAAAATAAGATTGAAAATAGATAACGCACAAAACAGAATAGGATGATCGTGAAGGCTGCTGTAAAGTGGACTGGGTACTACTTTCATCTTTGTTATGTAAATTAGTTAATCACGTGACTTTAGGTATAAATTGATTGTTCATGTTAGGAATTTAGGCCTTTTCATGTGGAGACTAGATTGATGAAGATGTCATGAAGCCTCAACATTTGTCTTTGATGAGCTATTGCGTGTGAGCATTGGGTTCACGGGATTTCCAAAGGGGAAATTTAGCAGGTTCAAATTTATTGGTTCTAGAATAGAAGTAATCTTGGGGAGAGCAAAGAAATTCTACAGTCCTCTTTCTTTTTGCTGCTTGGGCTAACCACAAGACCTCCAAAATTGCTATTTCCTAAAGAATTAAACTCGTCATCACTCTTCTTAAATCATTATTTATAAATCCAGAGGCGCGAATATACTTTCTTCAAAGAGCTAAGCCAAATGATTAATACTTAATTGGATATGCGAGTGATTGATCATTTGATTGGATCAGAAGATTAGGTGTTTATCAAATAATTCCGAGAAAATTTTTCAATGAAACATACAGTTTAAAAAATTGGTTTTTAATAAGATTTTCGAATATCTGAAAACCGCACAAAGCGAAGCTCGATAAATCGAATTCAATCTCATCTTCTTACAACTCAAAAATCTGATCGAAGAAGAAACTGAAGCAACGATGCTTTACTTCCATGCCGTGACTCATGATCAAGGTCCTTTGTGTAGCATAAATCAGCATAAGTCAGCATAAATCAGCATAAATCAGCATAAATTAGGCTTGAGCATAATTATGTCGATTCAATAATGATTCCAGTGGTACATTGTCCCACACATCCATTGATTTGTTGATCAACAAAAACAAATGGATTAGCATCACATTTATTATTTATTTTACAAAACTTGTGTGGTTTACTTACCATCGAGCAGTATGTAAACCACTGATTGCTCTTCGATGGGCTTTCTTTTGTAGGATGCTTGGCTTCCTGTGATCTCAAATATCTGACAAACATAAATACGCAATCAGTGACCAATCGACGATATAGGACACTTCATAGCCACAATCTGGATTATATTAAATTTCAACCAAAATAAAAACAAATTATTGGCATGAGGAATAGGAATATTTCTAATGTGTAGGATAGTCCTCAAGATCTTATGATTTGGTAAACTGATCTTCTATCAAATCCTCTTAAAATATTTCAGCCCTATAATAAATCTGTCTCTCATTTTCAAGGCGAAGTTGCGTTTTTCAAGGAGCATTGCGCCCAGCTGTATAGTGGTAGTCAAACATTTGCACTTCTGCGTTAACGGATCAAGTGACTTAGCTTAGGAGAAATCTCTCGTGGAGTTTTGAATGGAAAGCGGGCGCTACCTGGCAACAAACTCGCTACAAATTCTCAGTGTTCATAGGAGATAATGTTCTGTATAATTGAACAATTTAATAGAAATAACAAAATCTATGTGGCTTATGTAAGATTAATCAATTAACATGAGCTTTTGAAATGTCAGATTAACAATTCACTGATGGGAAACTTTTATTCCGATTCACGTTAGACGCATATGCCATCAAAAGAAGATCAGGCGTCCCAATCTACAAATTACAAGTCCAAAGTGGTTAGAAACAGAGTCGAAAAATGCTTTCAAAGCAACCGCAATCTAATTCTGTCGGTGGATTGGTAATTCTCAGCCAAATAGGTGCAGGGAAGTAACGATAGATAGATGCCAAGTCTTCAAATTAATGCAGAGTATTTTGCAACTTTTCATCCAAATTGAAAATGTTCATCCCTTCACAAAATTTACTCGACAAAAATTCTATTTGTTTCTTCTACCATTTACGCATTTCACTTGAAGTATGAGTGCCTCTTTAGTGATTTGGTAGTATTTCTTGTATATCAGACTGCAATAGTTTATGTGCCAGTGATTCGGCAGGTATTACTGAAACGAATGTATATTATATGCTCAGTAAATTCCTCTCTACCGCAGCGAGTATTTCAAATTTCAAATGTTAATTGTTTACATGAAAATCGCAGTGACACATGCGTACAAACCAATAGAGTCGACTGGTTGAAAATCCTCGCAAATCTTATAATTATTTCAAAATACGAAGCAATTCAAGCGATTCTTGCTCATATAAAGCTCGTATCTCGAACGGATAAACAAACAAGCATTTGTAATGAGTTCAAAACACCACGATTCAAAATTCGTATAATTCACCTTGCTTTAACGATCTTTTCCGAGAGTGGAATGGGTACCGTTCGTAATACTTCTCTTCCGAATCCCAAACCGTCCTTCGGTTGTGCAGCTAATTTACGGCGTCGCTTTGTTGTTTGATCGTCATCGTCCTCCTGTGGAAGTGGCTCATAACCTGATTCGGCCATTCTTAAATTATTCTCTAGGAAATTCAACAAAAACAAACTAAATTTACGGCGTGCAATCTTCAATATAAACGTCACAACTTTTTATCACTACGCTTGAGTAGCCAGACCTTGCGTTGCTCGTGGCAACCATCGAACCAGTTAAGCACAGCTCGAAGTAAATTGCGTCGAATTTCTGACAGGAATAACAGGCGAAATTATAGTACTCCCCTCGTATTGCGTTGTAATTTAGTCTTGAAACTCCGAGAATCGATTATTCTGGAGCAGAATTAAGTCCACAGTCTGTCGTGAGGAAAGACGGGAAAATGTTTCCATGTGTCAATTTTTCTCTAACCATGCGGCTAGACATTTTGTAAACAAAGCTTGAAGAAAAATCTAACTTCGGAAAAAGCACCGTCAACTTTTTGCTCCGCTTCAACTCAAAATTCTGTTAGAACGTGCTGTAGCGGTACTACATATTCCCATGCAATTTCAAACTAATATCATGAAATATTCTAAATTGAGTTTAATTAATTAATTAGTTAACTAATTTCATGCGCGTAATAGTAATTAAAGAAAGGCAGCTTTGCCAAACGATTTAGCAGGTACAGACGAAGAGAAATTGTATTGTCAACATTAATACTTTTAACAAAGCCATAACAAATCCAAAATCAGATTTGGATTTCAAGATTCCATAGTCTCAGACTGTCAAACTTTGTTGTCAAGGATTTGAAATTGACTTTCTGCCATCGAGAAAGCTGGGAAAGTTGTTATATCGAAGACAGTTGCTAGTTTGGAAGTCAGTCGAGAGGCAGGGCATGGTGTAAGGTTTTGTCTGACGAAAACGCTGTCTCCGGGAGGTTTATCAACAAGCTTCCCATGCTTGAGTATGATGGCCCATCATTCTCATTCATTTTTTATTGAAAATTGTTTTTAAACAGATATTCTTTTTCAAATAACAATATATTTTCAATCATAAAATAATTTTCAATGATTTATATACAAATTTTAATTTTAAACATATTAATTTTTATCCGCGAAATTATATTTATATAGCATTCTGATGGCCCTTGAGTAGTGAATTTTAACTTCCGACAACGCAAGGGCAGTATTTTTGGATTCTTTCCTCGATAGAGATTTCAAAAGATGTTGTGCAGCTTGACTGACAATGATTCAAAACTTTATCAAGCACAAAACGCGTTTGTTGATCTTTCCAACGTGCACTGAATATGAAAATGATACAATTTAATTCAGGTTGAATCCGATTTAATAGAATCCGCTTTATCCGATATTTCAAACGATCCAATAGCTTACAGAATCCAATCGCATTGCCAGGTTAACTTTCATTGAATGTTGTTCCAAATTAATCGGATATTCACTTTAACTGTACGAGTTGTGAATATCCGGAATCGCTTTTTCTACCAAGTCAATACAGTCAAATTTTGAGATTGGCGAGTTAGAAAAAGAAGGTTATTCGCGTCAGCGTCGCAGGCGAACCTGCTTCGCTATACGAGCGGCGCCGATCCCCGATTCTCAGCCCTTCGGCCGGGAGGGTCTTTCGACCTGAACGCAGGGCGGGGGGCTAGCCCACCGAGGCAGATGACCTACTACGCTCCCGTTTCTCTCGCACCGCAGTGCTACTCTTTTTTGCGGAAGAGTGAAACCGTGTGCTCCTGGTAGGGCTCGAACCTGTGACCTCTCGAGTGAGAACCAGAGATCCTAACCACTAGATCCTAGCCGACTAGATTTTCCAAATCTATTGCAATTGCCCAAGGATTCAGCAGAAAGACTACCACTGATTCTGGAAGTACCTTCGTAGCACTAAAATCAAATATTGCAATGCCGAGAATAAAAAAACACAAACAACCAAGTCCAATACAGTTCAACCTGTATTAGCGGCCACCTCTATAGAGAAGCCACCTGTGTATAAAGGCTACTTTTCAGAGCCCCAACATGGTACTTTCTATAGAAATCAACCTGGACAGAAAGGCCATCTGTCTATAAAGGTCATTTTCCTCAGGTCCCGAAGGTGACCATTATAGACAGGTTTCACTGTAGTTCCTTGGCCTATTCTAATACAAATCAAACTTTCTCAAATTTGATATTCCTATCACGCGCCCAATCATTCAACTTTTAGCAATCTTTGTACTGTCTATCGATCATGTAAAATTAAAAAAACATTTCAGACTGAGCTGGGTATTGAACCCTTCGGCTTCAAAATCAAATGTTGAACCGTGAAAATATCAACTCTCAAAACACCATTTCGGTCTCTTGCAGATAATAAAGCCAGACACATACAATGGATGCTATTAAAATCTTAAAAAGCACAGGAAAGCCTACCAATACAAATAAGTTAAAACCCAACCACATTCTACAAAATAACTACGAAATAACATGCTTGTTCTTCAATATTTGCTTGATAAAGAACTGATGCCAGCAAAGATCATTTGTCAATTCCGGATGAAATGACGTCGCAATAAGATTGTCTTGCTGTACAGCAACAACGACTTCATTGTTATTTCTTGAGTCCTCTATCGTACCAAGGACGTTCACTTTATCACTGTCGCAAGATAACACAGCGGGTGCTCGAATGAAGACACCGTGAAACGAATCCTTGCCAAATAAGTCTTTCAAGTTCTCGTTTTTAATCTTGACCAGTCCTTCAAAACTGTTGATTTGACGTCCGAAGTAATTACGACTGACAGTGACATCTAATCCACCAATCTAATGAAAATAAAACAAAATTGTTGAGTGAGCAAATTTAAATCGCAATTCTCGATCGTCGTGATTAAAAGGCGGCCATGACTCTTGAACTCCATAAGTGAAACTACAAGAACATATTTCATAGAACGGATAACAACAAATGCAAATAACTGATAATAAATAAATAAACAAATAAAAATAACAAATTATCACAGCACTGTACATAATCAAATTATATTTACAAGTCAGTAAGTCACAAACAATAGGAACAATTAAATGATCTTATTAATTTAAAGATTAAGGACGTACTATTCACATGATGTTTTAAATTGACTCAACCCCTGTCCTGCTAGTAAAACCATTTAAATTAAGACTTGAAGTCGCTTCACCAATTGCTGATTGGTTGCCTGCTAAGGACTAACTATCTGATTGGTTATGTGTTGCTACTTTTGACTTGTTTCGAAAGGTTAATAATAAAATATTATTAGCAATTTTCTTGAACTGGCTGTGAAAAGGCAAATTTCAATACATTACCACAATCAAAATACATCAGATTTGGGATGTGTGCATTGCCAACATATATACTTCATTCGGGAGTCGAACACCACATTAGAATAACTTGGCCGATGAAGACGTTCCTAGTCGTCTGGCAAACTTTGACAGCATCTCAAGCACTTACGGGAGTCAAGTCGAAATTATGGATAATTTTTTGTTATATTATATTTCGTGGAGACGTTTCTATGAACGTTTATTGAAATCGACCGTTTTCTTTCACTGCAAAATCCTCCTGTATTGGTTGGGTTGGAATCCTTACACCCTCATTATGCAGTTTTTTTAAATTAAATAAAAATAGAAGACAGCTCCAACTCTAGAAATGATTGCAGCAGGTAGGCCTATTGCCATGGTCAGTGAATTTCACTCTACCGGGATCCGCTGAAACCCCATCTCATTCAGGACACTAGCTACACAAGCACTTACGTTATCTTGCCCTCCTTCTTTCTGTCCTTCAATTGAGTTTGCTAACAAGATTAAACCGGCGCAAGTGCCCCACACAACCGGCTTGTCCTGTTGCCTTCCCATCCACTCTACGAGTTTGCTGTTGAGATTGTTAGCCGACAGGAAACGCGACATGACAGTACTTTCTCCTCCAGGGATGATAAGACCATCAAATTCCGATTTAAAGTCATCCCCATTGCGTACTTCGATGACTTGCATTTCAATTTTACGTCCATTTCGAGAGAGATTGCAGAAGTCGTCCAGTGATGAGGCCGCTGTGAGAAGTGATGCCTGGTGCTCGAAGAAAGCGCCTTGTACGGCTAAAACACCGACGGTTATTTTCAATATCCCTTCCCTACCATCATCAGTGGAAGCTAGTACTATGCTATTGGACTCTAAGGTCATGTTTGGTGAATTTACAGACTGCAAAAGCTCCAGTTTGTCATCGACGGAATGAAATAATGTAAACTGCTCAAATGACTCGTTGAAAAGCTCGTGGTCTTGTCCACCATTGCCTCGATGCAGTGTCTACAAGTATTCCGAGTGAATTGATTAAATATCGATTATTGAATTTCTAAACTTTACTTTGGAAATTCACTCTGAAGACTGTGAAGAGATAATAAAATCGAATTAAAACAGAATAAAATAAATTATACAATAGTTAACAGATGTGATTTATCTGGGTTTTATACTAACTGTGTGTTTTCTTAATTGATTAAGATCATTTATTATTTTTGTTAGTGAAACATGTTTTGAGGTGAAAATAATTAAGAGTAGCCTCACTTTCCAGTTAAAGTGAGACGTGGTTCAAAAATCAAAAACTTTAGTTTTGGTCGTCTCCACTTTCAAGTTGTTTTATTGCAGTGACCATCTTTTACCACGTCTTTCACTTCTGGGATGGGATTCTCTGACGATTTTATTCCATTTCTTGGCTTGACATTGATAACTGGTGGATTCATAATTGCCTTGTTTTTGTTGATAAGAACGAAAAGTTCTGCGGAGAGCTCGAAGGTAGACGAGACTGAAGCTGTTGCAACAGCACAGACGAATGGGGCAAAAGAAAAGTTAACAGAGAAACGAAGTAATGCTGGAAGTAAAGAGAAAATGAAAGCTAAGATAAGAGAGGAAGTCGTTTCGAATCCGTTGCTAATTGCTTCCCTGAAGGGTCACAAAGGCGAAGTTATGGATTTAGACTTCAGTGCTAATGGCAAACTGCTAGCTTCTTGCTCTGAAGGTAAAAATCACCAAATCCAAATAATTATTCCAATAAATATTTTCATTTTCTTTAAATCTTGGAAATTTGAACACAATAGGTGCTGTCTATGGCTGTAAGCCCGCAAATGGCTTTTTGCTTTCAGGGTGGGCTAAAGTTGAATTTATTTTTATGATAATACAGAGTTACAGTACTTCTATAGACATAATATAGACAAATATTAATTCAAAATAATCGTACTAAGATAACAAAGTAAAAATAATCAGAAAAATTGGAAGTAATAAGTTAATATATTGTAAATAAATAGTGTAAATGAATTAATAATAATAATAATATAAGTTAGTAATAGTAAATTGGAAGAACAGCAGAGCTCTGTAAACGTTTCATTTGGCCTACAGTTTTTTGTACGTTATTGTTCTTGTTGCTGTGGCTTGCAGATCGAACGGTACGACTGTGGAGTGTGAAAGACTTCTCAGAGAAAGAACACAAGTACGTTGGTCATTTGAGCGAAACAACATCATTATGTAAATAGATGGTCCAATAGGCTGTCAATATTGTCAATTTCAGCTCAACATCACATGCCTCAAAACATTGAAATGCAATGAGAATGCGCTTTGTCAATCCAGTCTGCAGAATTTGGCCTCCGAGAAAAAAATTCCCAATTCTAAAAAACAAATTCCCAAAAAATTTCCAAAAACTCCCAACCCTAAAATTCCCAAATCTTGGTTCATTGTTTTAAGAGTGTCTAGTCTAAAAACAATTATTATTCTAATTTGCTTGCTACATGATGAATGGACAAATCGCCCTTGCAGGCTTCCCGTTGACTAGGATTTTTCCCCATTGCCACCCTTGTCCCTGGCCTCTAAACGCCCTGCCTCCTCCGAGGTCTTGTTGAAGGGTGCCCTTTTCTGCGGACTTGTCGTCAATTAAAAAGAGGCGTTTGTTTTATTGACAGAGTGCAATCATGATGCTTTGCCGAACACAATTGTTGTTTGGTTTCGAGATTAAATCAATAATTCTGAGAGCAAAGGACAACCCTTAAAACTGACCTTCATAGACAGGAGTAGTTTGAAATGCATTACAAACAAAACATTTTCCTGGTATCATATCACCTACAGGTGTGAAAGGTCAATGCGTTTGTAAGCTATGTAAATCTGTGTTTGGTAAAATTAGGCAAAATGATTATCATAATACTTCAATTCAATCAATGGATTTCTTATTGTTTTGCTAAATTAGACCAACTATGTGATTCAACATAGTGGCCTGGAAATTCACGAGATCACAGTACAGTCAAACCTGTATTAGCGGCCACCTCTATAAAGCAGCCACCTGTGTGTAAAGGCCACTCTTCATGACTCTAACATGACACTTTCTCTAGAAATCAACCTGGGCAGAAAGGCCACCTGTCTATAAAAAATCTGTTTCCTCAGGTCCCAAAGGTGACCGTTATAGACAGGTTTCGTTGTGCAATCTAAATGCAGTGTCTTTAAATTCTTTTTAGGTCTATTGGAATGGGGTCATCTCAGTGTTGCATGTTTATAGCATCACTTCTTGTCAATAAATTAAAGATGTTGGCAAATGCAGATAGGCTGACACGGTTTTGTTGTAATTAATTATGCATGTTTTAAAAGCTCAATTTCTTTGTTGTATTTTCTAGATATTCTCGAGATAACATTGAACTGGATTACGCCGTGTCAATATCGTTCAGTCCAGATAGCAGGTGAGATGAGTATAACTAATTGAACTACTGTGTAGGTCTTGTAGGGTATAAAGGCTGAGTGTAGATCGAATAATATAAGCTAGTTTAAGGTAACGTTGAGTATATAATTGTGGCAGATACGACAGAGGGTGGCCAGCCCATCCAAAGGCTCTAGAGTACAGATTGCAAGAGAACGACATTATGAAATACAAGACATTTATAGCGACTGACGGAGGACGCTGATTGGCGGTCTGAGTTGTGACGTAAATGCTTGATGAGACTGCCACAGTCCTATTGCTGTCCTATAAACCATATTTTGACGTGGATAAAGGAACTCCATATAATCCCATAATTCATTATAGATGAAGCCAGGTAATCATAATGAGCAAATCCAATGGTTTTTATCAATCACGGATTGGATGTCCCATTTTAGTGAGGTCCTACGGTGCATTTTCAAATTGCGTAGCCTTTTTATGCAGTGCAATTAAATTTTGATACTAGGAAGATCTTTTGAATCGTCTGCGTAGGTTCGAACCATGAAGAAATAAGTCAAGTTTGAACAGCATCCTTATATGATGCAATAATACAGTCAAACCTGTATTAGTGGCCACCTCTATAGAACAGCCACCTGTGCATAAAGGCCACTCTTCATAACCCAAAAATGACACTTTCTATAGAAATCAACCTGGACAGAAAGGTCACCTGTCTATAAGGTCATTTCCCACAGGTCCCAAAGGTGACCATTATAGACAGGTTTCACTGTACAATACATATTAACTGTTGAGCTGGCAATCTGTTTATGAACTATTCTTAACTATTTGTATATTAACTGTTGAGCTGGAGCGGTTACTTTATGCTTGTTGTCTTGCAGGGCGTTTATCACTGGTCTTTCATCGGAGCGGACAGTCAAGGTTTCTAAGGTCACTAAGAAGAAGGATGGCTCTGGTTTAGCGATATCACAGGAATTTGATTTCCCTGATTGCGGCATCAAATCTGACATCTTATCAGTTGGCATCGCATCACATGGGAAATATGTCATGTGTGCCTTCAAGGATACTAATATTGTACTTTTTGATCTGAAAGGTACGCCCAGAGAGTTGATCGTACTGCGGCGGAAGTAACGCTTCTCATGATAATCTCTTTAGTAGATAGATAGATAGTTTATTTTGATCATGAAATATGCAAGATGAATACAAGGTAGGGATAAATTAAAACAATCGAGGTTAACATGATCAGGGTCATCCTTCAAGCAACGCTGCTTGTTTGTTTGGGAGACCCTCATTTACAAGAATATAACATTACAATAATATAGTTTCTATCATGGATACATTGAAATACAATTTATGATATTGAAAATGTAGCTAATAATCAAAAAGAGGAAAGAGGAGAGAGCAGAAGATCAGTCATAGAGAACAGACATAGCAGTTCTTTGTAGTACATGTTGAGTAATAATTAGAAAGCAATTGCTTCCTCGACAGTCGGTTAAAATGTGGTTGTGATAGATGCATATCAAATGAAAACTTGAAGTGCATCTTATAAGGACACATCATCTAGCTCGATCTATTCTCTGTAGCACTATAGGGATACCATGCTTGCCCTTGAATAGTTAAACAAAACCCCTCACGGTTACTGATGTAGAGCGGTACCAAATAATTTTGGATTTTCCTTTGAATTCATCCGTAGCATCGATTTAATTAATAAACAAGTTTCGGACAATTTAGAACACAATGAAACTGACATCCAGTGGGCCCGACCTGGTCTCAAACGATGATGAGTAGCTTTGACATACCATACATTCAATATCAAACATTTTATCTCTGCAGTAGGCCTACATGATGTATCTGAAGCTATTGCGAGGTTATGTTGCCGTATTGTCAACCGGAACAATGTCAATTGTTGAAATGAAGTCGATGCTTCATATTACCCATTGATCTACGGCGAGTCTTGTTTCATATCCTTGCATTTGCGGCATCATGCCAGCTGTTTATAAAGACACATTGTTCTTCATCACTTGATTATTCCAGGCGAGGTACTTGCAACAATCGACACACTTCAAGCATACAACAGTTACGCTGAGGTGTCCCCATGCGGCAATTTAGTTGGATGTTGCGGTACGTTTTATGGCATCACCTTTTATAATGTCCATCAATAATTGACCATTTAATGCGTTAGTGTATGGCGGCATTTTATTCTTTGTGATCATTAGTAATGATTTAGTAGTTTTCTTTGGCTCTAGGTTTTACACCTGAAGTACGTCTGTGGCATGTTGAATTTGGCAAAGATAAAGGGTTTAAACAGGTGCCTTGAAATGCAAGCAGTTCTTAAGGAATTCTCTGTAGTAGATGGATTTTACTACGCTTTATATTTTTCCAATTCGTTCTC
This sequence comes from Calvadosia cruxmelitensis, assembly GCA_900245855.1. Classification (NCBI taxonomy): domain Eukaryota; kingdom Metazoa; phylum Cnidaria; class Staurozoa; order Stauromedusae; family Kishinouyeidae; genus Calvadosia; species Calvadosia cruxmelitensis. The sequence continues at coordinate 19,166 of OFHS01000913.1, forward strand.
TGCATTTCAATTCTAGGTTACTAGGGCCCTGGAGCTCAAGGGTCACTCCGCCGGTGTCTATTCATTTGCATACTCTAACAACTCGAAAAGGTGAGACAATTGCCATGTTGTCTTTAATTAACTTTTATTTATCAGCTTCTCTTATCATGTGATACATTGTTAATTAATTAAATGGGCTCAATAGTGTTGCGGACTGGCCATTACAAAATGTTTGTGCTTTTATTTTGTGGGCAGAGTAGAGGCTTAATTGATGACTGATTCACGGATCTTCTAAACAAACAAGCAATTTTGCTTACGGAATGACCCTGTCGTATCTGTCAATTTAGTTATCAATGTATTATTGATGTGTAGTAGTACTTTACAATTTATGACTGATATGATGAAATATACAAACAAACAAACAAACAAACAAACAAACAAACAAACATGTTCTGAGAATATATTTAGCAACATAATCATTGTCAATGCAAATAACTATTTGGGACATTCAACTCAATTATCAAAGAACATTTTAGATAAAAATAGACTATTATTATGTTGTATTAGTTTGTGAACGCAGCTTCACGAAAAACAAAACTTTTATCTGATTGGATAACTGAATAAATGATAATGATGATGATAACGACAAGGTTTCGGTGGCTGATTAAGTGATTATGCCATTCTCAACTCAGAAGATTAGCCATGTACCATGTACAGTAAATCATCCAGGGAATTTAAACAGACGAAACAAATGTATTAAGCCAATTAACTAATAGAAATAAATTAGTATCAAAATAAATCAACATAAATTGTTGAATTTTGTTCCGTTTTAAGCTTGTATTTGTTGTCGACGCTGAGAGCGGTGTTTTTTTTCTAGGATGGCGTCTGTTTCCAAAGACAAAACATGGAAATACTGGGACACAGATGGTAAAGTAGTGATTTGCATCTCGGGTGGTTTGCAATTTGAGTCATTTGTATTGCTGCTTGGGTCGTGACAATTCTTTTGTCGGTTGGCAGTTGATTATGTCAAAGGGCAAGACTCCTATCTCTTGGGCACCGGAAAGTACGATCACCTTCTAAAGAATGGCCAGTCATGTGACAGGATCGTCATCGGTCTCGCTCCAGATGGCTTTACTGTTGCCATAGCGATTAACATGACAATAGGGCTCTTTGATCCTGTCACACAGACACCACATCATGTCCTGGAAGATGTCCACTCAGGTGAATGGTCAATGCAGGAACCGCTCATGTTTTCGCTGGTTATTGGCGGGATTATTTAGGACGATCATGTATTGTGTTGTAGATGTGATCAATTGTCTCCGCTGGCATGCGTCGTCACGGCAACTGGCATCCAGTGGTGGCGGTGATCGAATAATTCGCATCTGGAACAACCCAGTGGGTCCTCGCGTCCTCATCGAAGATCTCAATCAGAAGATATCCAAAGTGAAGACAGATAGCCACAAGGTATAAAAAGATGCTCTTACAAGGCCTGGTTGACCTTATGTCCATGATCTGTTGAATAAGTCATCCATCAAACAAAAGTTTTGGATAGTATATAAACACATGCCATACCGTCAAACCTGTATTAGCGGCCACCTCTGTAGAGCAGCCACCTGTCTATAAAGGCCACTCTTCATAACACAAAATGACACTTTCTATAGAAAACAACCTGCACAGAAAGGTCACCTGTCTATAAAGGCCATTATTCTCAGGTCCCAGAGGTGACCGTTATAGACAGGTTTCAGTGTATTGATTAACTTCAACGTGTGAGCACTGTGCTAATACTGGACTTCATCTGCTTTTCTCCATAGCAACGCATCCTGGATCAAATTGAGGACGCAAAGTGAGTGAGGATACGTAACAAGACAATCTCCCATGTGAAGCTATGGTTTTCAAATTCAAATATATAAATATTTAAGGATAATGAAAATAGTTTAAAGATTGATGTAATCATGTGCAAGCTAATCTCGTTTATAATTCGACCCCCTGTTTTCCCCTTAAATCATCGGTTTTACCGCGTTAAAAGAGCACTTGTGTATAATCCGGGGTAGCATTTTAAGACAACTATTTGATGGTAGTCTAAAGATTCCGCTTATGCACTGTCACATACGGTCTCCTTAGCTACATCCTTACGTTTGGGCTTGAATGCATCCTACTTTGAGGGTATTTTCATGTAGTGTGCGGTATATCTGCAAACCCAACATGGTTTTCTCTGCATGTCAAATAGTCCTGGCACTCCTCCTTTCCTAATGCCAACTTTAGCCTCATTTTCGATGACCGGAGCTCATATGTGACCAGGCAACCGCTGCCTCCATATCATGGTCTGATAGTTATCACTGACCCTGGAGCTAGGTGTGATACATATTGTATGGACTGGATTTTAATTTTAATTTGCCACCTTTTCATGGACCCACAGTTGTAAATATGTGACAGTGTGCTGTCATCTGCCATTGTGTTGTTGCAAGATTGATGGATTGAACTCCCTGTAGATTTGCTAATGGATCAAGCGCAGTCCTAATGCATGTTGGGATGCAAGTATTTTCTGGCACGTGATTTTGAGTTTAAATCGACAATTTTGACAGCCAAGAACAATCCTCGAAAATGATCAACGGTACAGCTGATTGTGTTAAATCAAAGCATTTTCCTGGTGTCTTCACCTATGGCAGAGGTCAACTCACTTACATACCGACATGCAGCGGGACTGCGCATGGTGAATTTACGCTTGTGTATACTTATGTACTTGGTTGTAGTGTCTCGGACTCCTTCACTGGTAACCCTGAGTTCATCCACAGCCATCACAGAGTGGACTGTAGCTTGCTTCTTGTTTTTCCAGGGTTTACTTGAAGACCATCGAGGCCAACTAGCAACCATTTTAGAGGAAGGAGACAAAACACGCCACAGTTATCAAATTTGAAAATATATCATTTAGAGATATCAAAAGGACTTGTTCTGCTTTCCTACTATGGTCCGCAACTGATTTCACAGAAACATATTAATTGACTACTTCTACACACATTAAAAGCTTTAAAATTACAATAAGAGTCCAATTTAGCCAAATTTTAAAGGTACCCTTATCTATGGTCTAGTTGTTAATTGTCACACATCTTAAAATAACTGCTCTGCAGCTAGCATTAAGGTCTTTTTCTGTAGTTCCAAGTCGTCACTTGCAATTTTTAACGCCTGAAGGTAATAGAGCAACGCTGTAGCATTGTCTTGCTTTTCAAGCGCAGTATTGCCCTTAGCAACCATCATCGCTTGTATGGTTTGTTCATCCTTGCTAACATCGCATCTGTCATTTCCCATCCCCACAATGACATCTGAATCTAAAAATAGGAAGTAAACATTGTAGATTTTATTTTATTGGATTCTAGAGTTATGCACCTGAAACAAAGTAAAGCCACATAATTATATCACAGAGTTAATATACCCGTATTCAATATGACAACATATAATAATTATTTTAAATTAATGCTTTGATTAACATAATTTATTAATGATGGGTGAAAAATTACGCAGGTCCATTGACTGAGTGAAGTCACAGCGCATTTTGGAATCCAAGAAATACGATTTTAAAGTTGATACTTACCTTTTTCGTTATCAACACTCGCAACCGCACTTTCGTCACCGGTTAAATCCTTTTCGCTGCAATTTGACATGTCTTCTTCAATGTTTTCTGGGACTGATTTCTCGTGAAGATCGCTCGTGCTGTTTTCTTCCAGAAGCATGACACCACTGTTGTCCATTGAGCCAATCTCTGGAGTCCTATTCTCGGGATCATGTTTCGACGTTTGGCCTACTGACGATGCACTGTTGTCCATTGAGCCAATCTCTGGAGTCCTATTCTCGGGATCATGTTTCGACGTTTGGCCTACTGACGATGTACTGTTGTCCATTGAGCCAATCTCAGGAGTCCTATTCTCGGGATCATGTTTCGACGTTTGGCCTGCTGACGATGTGGTGCTCTTTTCTGTGACAGCATGTAACGATCCTCTCGATGTCCCATCACTGACGGGAATTGTGTCGGCCATTTGAAGGCTGCTAACATGCTGCAGCGCAAGAGCACGCTTCCCGCACGAATCATCAGGATTGGCACGCATGACTCCCAAAAACAATTCCCGATTGAGTAGGGCTGATGACGTATCTGAAGTGTGTTCATTCGACAGCAGAGCATCGATGACCTCAGCGGGTGTCGGGGCAAGTGGGGGTTTTGCGCAGTTGGAAATGGGGACATGACTTGACCCTACAAGGTCTACACACAAAAAAAGAGTAAATGATTTTCATTTTGTATCACTAGTCAGCCGGCAATTTGAATCTATAGCAGCGTACATCATTCACTGGCAATCTGACATCACCTTCACAACGTTGACGAATAGGATCGGCCTTGGTAAATATCTCCTGCGAAATATCGGCTCCTGTTGATAATGGACTTGTCGATTGATCAACGGCATAAAAATAATTGCTGTCTGAAGTGTTTCCATTGGCATTGTCTGCAAAATGAACGACAGAAGACTTGACAGCAAGAGGCAATCATTATACCCATGGTCTCTGGCATCAGACAACATCGTTAACTACCAAAGCAACTACAGTCAAACCTGTATTAGTGGTCACCTCTGTATAGCAGCCACCTGTGTATAAAGGCCACTCGTCATAACCGCAAAATGACACTTCCTATAGAAATCGACCTGGACAGAAAGGTCACCTGTCTATAAGGTCATTTTCCTCAGGTCCCAGAGGTGACCATTATAGACAGGTTTCACTGTACATAGTCATTATGTAATGTCAACCGCACTAAGGGCAGCTGCCAACAGTAGCAATGAATGAATGCAGATGCCAGGCAAATGTTATCCAAAAGTCACACTCTCTCATGTGGATTACAACAGATTTATAATGAAATGAAGCTTAATTCAATGTGAAACCTTGTAGACGGGCAGCATGATAAATGCGGTTTAATTATCAATACGAACGCTGCATCGCCACATTTCTTACTCGTAAACTAAGTCATAAGCCACGCTGTAGGTTGTGTGAGTATGACATAAGAAAAGGCAAAACTGTAACTGGGGCTGTGGTTATAAGCACTAAAACATCCCATCAAGTGAAGCATATTATGTTGGCAAGTAGCAATTTCTAAAAGAGGTCTTCTGCTGGTTTTCAGCTTGAGCCACAAACGTTGCTTGTATGATCACAAGCAGTTTTGATAAATTCGGTTTTCCCGAACCTCGGTACCAAATTTCAAAATCGAAATTGAAAAAACGAAGCCAAAAATTGGCTTTGCAAATTATTATGATAGTGCTCTGCTGCTGTGTAAATGATTTCTTCAGTCGTACAGCAAAACGATAGCAGTACTCAACACTCAGAATTTATGGAAACAAGCAATAGTTTTTAGTTTATTCGACAGCCAAGAAAATTTGAACCACGTTGTTTGAAGTCGTTTGAGAATTGTTTCGCGTGGTTTTTGATCATTGAAGTTCAAGGTTGTTTATAAATCTGTAACATGCTTCTGTGTTGCCTATAGACGTGTTGTCTCTCTGAAAATTGTTCTCTTGAAGGAAATCAAAATTATTCAAATTCATTTTTCCAAATTTTAACTTTTGAAATTTGAATTCAAAATAGAAAATTTCTAATACCTGCACCGTATGACAACAGAGCAATCTGACAAAGCCAAGATACCAAATGACACGGTTGATATGCCTGGTGTGTTAATAAGATATAAATTAATTGTTAATGTCGACATATGATCTCACCTGGGCTACGATACAACGTGAACTCTTCTTTGTGCAACCAATTACTGACAAGTTGTTGTTTCTTCTCGCTACGGCAATCTCGCTTTAATTCCTTAGCTACCTCACAGAGTCCAATTCCTTCCGGTTGTTCTTCTTTAAGTTGTGGTTGCGGTTGTTGCTCGGGTGGATTGTCTTCCTCCAAAGTGCCATTAAATGAAAAATCGAGATCTCGCATGCAGCCAGGTGTCAGGAGTGCCGTGCTGTTCATTAGCGGATGACCTGGTTGCCCAAATGACATTGTGGAGTACCTCGGTGTGTTGTTTTGAGCGATAAAGGGCGACATGATCTGTTCAGTGTCGAAATTGTCTTGTTTGCCGATGGCCATTGTGAGGTCGATGGGTTCGCAATTGCTTCCGCGTTGTAATGCAGCACTATCAAGTAAACATACATTTGTCATCAATAAATTATTGTCAACATTATTCTAAAAAGCATACTACAAGCAAGATATCCCATCAGAGTTTTACAAAGGAAACAATAAGGAGCCGTTCAAACTTTTATTAACTAGTCAGCCAAACCGTTAACAAATATTTCACCAACAGACGGTACTTCTTGCACATCGTTTTTCAGCAGCCATGGTCTGTTCCTCCAATTCTCTTGTATCAAAGCAAAGTTGTGAATATTTGCAGACAATGTATACAAAAAATAAGATAAAAAAGAATATGTGAAATAAATATAAAATAACATCAATTTGCTTGTTAAACATTTTGCTAGCTGTTTTGATAAGTTGATGCATAGTTTCCAATGAAGAACACTCTTTTTACTACAATGACTGGCTGTCAAGAACTCTGGAAATTATGGAATAAAGTGAAACCTGTCTATAATGGTCACCTTAGGACATGACGAAAATGACCTCTATAGACAGGTGACCTTTCTGTCCAGGTTGATTTTTGTAGAAAGTGTCATTTTGGGGCTATGAAGAGTGGCCTTTATACACAGGTGACTGCTCTACAGAGGTGGCCGCTAATACAGGTTTGACTGTAGTCACAACAATGAAACGATCGCTGGTAAGCACCTTTAATACATTGATACAGAAGTTTATAAAATGCTCAAATTTTCAGATCGATATCAAACTTACGAGTTATTTGCAATACAAAGATGCACGCAAACGCAGTTTATTTCAATCTAAATAAAATGTGGTTACCACTATAGACAGCTTGATGATATTGGCAGGCTTACCGATTGGCTCGATCTTCGTCAGTGATGCGGAGGTTCTTGATCTTCTCCACCAGGTCAGATGGTTTCTGCAAATAGAATACATTCGATTGAAGATTGCTCGTGGAATAAAACGTTAGAAAATTGGAAACTTCATTCAGCACACCACTCAAGTCGCCATGTCTTAGATCATCAGTAATCTGCAAACTCAATCTCTTCTAGATATGATCTGTGTAGGCATACAGACCTTGAAGACGTCATTAGAGATATCATTTCTGGTTGGTTGGTGAGACAAGACGGCCTCAGCCTCCACTTGACCACGTGCCGTTCGCACCTGCAGGACACATCAATGATGCAATGAGTGTGAACTTCACACCATGGCAACAAGAATGAAAAACAAATCATTTAATGATTTCAGAACTGCCACATATCTAGATGAGCTACTTGAAGCTATGGGCAAAAGACAACACTTTCCCAGTTATGCCAACTTCTCGGTGTGTTGGGTTGCATTGACAACGAGTTTAATCACAATTAAGAAAACAAAAAAGCAAGTGCAAAAATGACTGCTGGACCTTTGCTTCATGTTGCAAATTGGTGTTTGCAGTTTGGAAAAAAGGTCAACAGCAGACATCAAAGCCCCCTCTCCCCCCAAGATCACAACATGGTCAGGTTCATCACCTTTCCCGGCAGACGGTTGCTGCCGTGGACCACATACCAGCCTACAATGTACTCTTAAAGTTATTCAGCAGCCCAGATCACTCAGAAAACACACCAACAAGACGTGACGAATATATAGAGCACAAGCCAACAAGATGAATATACAGAGCACAGCTTGAACAATTGAGATTACAGAATTAGGTACCAGACCTCTATTACAAGAGATTCCTGCTTCACTTCAATATGTAAAACATTTTACCCTGCACTTCACGCTTTTGAAATGGGTGAAGAACGTAGTTTTGATGATTGATCAGATGAAGATATGCATTCTAAACGGTTGCAATGGGTGAAATACCAAATGCCAATGCACTTTCACAGACTGATCGCCTTCTAGATCTGGATGAAGTGGCATTGCTATGACAAACTGCTTAGTGCTTACCTTCTCTTCGATCAATCTGTTCTGCATTTCGTCGCATTCTTCATTCATCTGATCCTTTGAGAATAACTGATCATGATGACTGACGCCGAATGAGTCTACGACAACAACAACAACAATATCAACAACAGACCCAAAGCACAATGCATGTGCCCCATGAAAAAGCCGATGGCAAATAATTGGCTTTCACAATAAACAATGACGACGATGATGATGATGATGATGATGATGATGTACACAGACACAAATCAATGTGAAAACATTGTAAACACAACATTCAATGTAAATCAATGAACTGTAAATGCAACAGGGACTTACGAAGCCCTTCAATGAACTTCAAATGCTCCGTAAGACCTTCATTTTCCTGGTTATCGTCAGGGTTATGCAACTCAGCCATTTGCCTTTGCGTTGCAGAAATGGTTGGGTCATCGAGAACAAAGAGGTCACGCAACTCCTGCGACGTGAAATACCTGTAACCAAGACAGGTTGAGTTTAATAGTACAGTCAAACCTGTATTAGCGGCCACCTCTATAGAGCAGCCACCTGCATATAAGGCCATTCTTCATAACCCCAAAATGATGCTTTCTACAGAAATCAAACCTGGACAGAAAGGCCACCTGTCTATAAAGGTCATTTTTGTCAGGTCCCAAAGGTGACCATTGTAGACAGGCTCAACGTATAGTTTTTCAACAAAACGCCTTCCTAGTTTGTGAAATAAATATGATTGCTCACCGGTAGGGATTTTTTGATGCGCCCGTCGTCTGCTTCATCAGCGAGTGCTTGAAGACCTGCTTGCGGTAGATCTTTTCTTCGATCGTGCCGCATGTGATAAGACGATAAACAACCACATCTTTCTTCTGACCAATACGGTAGATCCTGGAAAGTGTGTAACATGAAAGCAATCCGTAAAGAGTAAATTAAATAAAGAGCAAAGATCAGACTAAAGCTGGTGATCTGGTTGGCATGGTGGTTACTTGCTTCTATGGGGATAATTTTTTAGGTTCATTACTCGGCCTATTACATGGATACATATATGCTAAATGATAATGATTACTTATTGTTTAAAACGTCGATGCTGAAGGTCGCAACCAAGAACGCGTTGTGCGGAATCCAACAACAAGTGAAAACCGTGTGAAAATATAGAAATGGGGAAGCACCCTAAATCATATGAAATAACAAGCCCAACGTCGAAAACCGCATGATAAAGCCGATGAATTCGAAGACAGAACGGAAAACGATGAGAAAAGTGTTCTTTTCAAATGGCTTCACACAGTTTTTCACATGGTCCAGCAGACCAGTTCATATTGGTAAGTACTGACAGTGTAAGAAAAATCCTGACTTTCATCATTAATTGAGATAGCATTTGTGAGGTCTAGCTTTTGTAAGAAGGTCCTGCGCGTAATTTACACATCTAGCTAGATATTCATGTTTTGGCCCTACCAACAGCACAGAGGAAATATTATTCACAAATTTGAGAAGTTCGAGGAAAGCTTGCTGAACTGAGGAATGCAGAACAAGAAAGTTACCAAGTGGATTCCATTTGAGCCTAATTGGCCATGTGTTACTGTAGTGGCTGACGCGCGTTCAGTGTGAACTTGATGTCGTCATTGCATAGTCACGTGATCGCAAGAATATGTAGCCGTGTCTTCCTGTAATCATCCTCTTTCTCGCCTGTACTTTGTCGTGTTAACAGCTCTGTATGTCTTCTTATCTACACTGTGACTCACGACATACAGCTTTGGCACCAACGACCATATATACTCCTTGGAACTGCCATCTCTCCCTGTTGTGGGACCAGCACCCTGTTTATCAAACATTATATATATATGGAATGCGAAAGCCTCCATCTTCGTCTTTTGTCTCTCGTCTTCTACATTACCACAATAATGATTTGCTGTTGTCGGTTGTTGAAAGTCGATTGCCAAACGATGTTTCGATTAGATCAGAAACAGAGCAATTGAAAACAGTGGGCTTAATACTTGCAATTTCAGCCTCAACAGGGTTGAGCATTTCTGGCCTTACCTGTCGACTGCTTGAGAATCTGTCGCCGGGTTCCAACTTGGATCAACTAAGCAATAAAACATACAAATTAATTATTTAGATACAACAAATATTGGGTCTTGATGGTAGAGTAGGAGATAATCTCAGAAGAGGGAATGCATTCCACTGCATTGAAAGGACTACTGTCTGAATAAAGGTCTAAAGCCTAAGCCACACTGTCTCTAAAACAAGCAGCAGTTGTGAGTTGCGATAAACAGAAAATAGACCCGATCTCCTTGCAGGTAAGTGCAAGCTGCGCCTTCTTCAGCGATGGTGTGGCTCAAACAATTCATCGTAATTATTTGTTGATATTTTCATCTTGTTCTGAGTGGCCTTGGCTGTCTCAATGGATTGAAAATGTAATGAAAGAAAATCATTCTCGTTCTGCCGTAAATTTCTCTGATCAAGACAATGTCAACAAATATACCTTTTGAAAGTGAAGCAAAGAATGCCACAATGAAATATTGCAATAGAAAGCCTTGCGAATGGACTTGATAGCAAATGCACAACTTACAGATGACAACACGATCGGCCGAAGTTAGATTCAATCCCACTCCTCCAACCTGACCAGCAAAAACATAAATGGTGGACTACATTAATTCTGAGAGATTTTAACTACAAGAAACTTCAGTAGCAGATCAAACGTCGTTTTTACCTGTGTTGTCAACAAGAAGCAATCGTACGATGAGTCACGCTCAAAAGTCTTGATGATGCGGTGACGATCTGCTGGCTTTGTCACTTGGCCGTCCAATCGAATGTATTTGATTGCCTGAAATAAAACGACAATGATGGGCCTATGTGGGATGTCGTCTTAACCCAAAGTCACAACTATTGCTTCTAAAGCCACACCTATTGCTTCTAATGCCACACACATCGCTACTATTTTGCAGTCTGTAATCGCTAGATAAGGGCGATTAGTGTGTATGCATGTAGGTCCACTTTGTCCTCATTCAGTCATAGAATTCGGGAAACTGAATCAGGAAAATACGACAGCTTCAAAACACTGACCTGCAGGAGATTTCCAGTAGCACATTTTAAACTTGCGAAAACCTCTAGCACTTTAAAACAAGTGGCTATCAAATACAGAGTCAACATTTTCATAATGTCGGTGGAATGATAAGATTAGCTCGTTCACATTGCAGTTGCTCACCTCTGATTTCAATATCTTCTGAATTACATCCAACATCTTGGTCGACTGACTGAATATCAAACAACGATGTGCAGTCCTTTTCAGCTCCAGCAACAAGGGAATGAGAAACACGAGTTTTCCAGATTCACTTCTCAACAGATCACTAGCCGGTAAGTCATTCATGCCTGCGGGGTCACTTCCTGTGGGATCGGCATCTGTTTCAATCAAAGGGAGTTCGTCACACTCACCATTCCTACAGCGAAAACAAACAAACCTTCATTCAGTAGGGTAATCACGTAAGAATAAGATGGTGAAGGGACCGGTGAAACAAGCAAGATCTCAGTAGGCTATATTTTGAATCAGAAGTATTTGCAACAACGATCTAGATGTCTGTGTATCGTTTGAGCTAACCCCGCTGTCGCATCCACAAATACGTTACGGAAATAATTCTCAAATATTGGCGCCATGCAAGCCATCTAGAGATGTGACATGGTGACTTGCCTGTCATCACCATCCAGCCCAAGTTCCTTGCAGGCGTTCTTTGGCAAAAGACGCGGGTGATCTGCCACTTTTTTCAGACACGTCAATGCAGCCAATGGTGATCGAGTGGAATTCAAAAGCTGTGAACAGAGCAATACAAACAACTGAAGAGAGATTGATAAGATTGTGCAGATATGGCAGAATTCAGTTATAGGTCAGATTCTATTTGCTAGTCAACGTTACGACTTCAACAAATTACACTGGATGCAACCGCAACGACACTGGACATGCTAGAAAAGCACTTGAACATTGGATTTGCGATCCATCTTGTATTTGGAAAAAACCTTTTAGGAAATGTAAATGAAGGGGAATTTGGACAAAGCAACAACAGGGACAATCAAGAATGACAAATTATGGAGAATAATCAATAATTATACACATGGAAGACGAACAACTTGGCTACCACAGACTACACAATGCTGTCCTATGATTATCAGATGTTTTATTATACAGTGAAACCTGTCTATAATGGTCACCTTTGGGACCTGAGTAAAATGACCTTTATAGACAGGTGACCTTTCTGTCCTGGTTGATTTCTATAGAAAGTGTCATTTTGGAGTTATGAAGAGTGGCCTTTATACACAGGTGCTGAGGTGGCTGCTCTATAGAGGTGGTCACTAATACAGGTTTAACTGTAATTCCTTTTCATCTAACAATCAATATAATTAAATAGATGATCAATAAGACAGGGTTCTGAGGGGGGTACGTCACGTTTCGGCGCAGACATTTTGGCGCGATCGCTACGGCGCCGACTGTCTTGGCGCTGTCATGTTTCGGCGCCTGATCGTTTCGACGTCAAAGATGTTTCGGCGCAAGTAAATCGTCGCGAAAACCCGTGCGAAACACAACGAAAAGAGACCGAGGAGTTGTGGGCGGATGACGTCTTTTGCGGAAACCAATCGATGCATACGAAAACACAGAATATGACTGAATTACACTGTTTACTCCATCTAAAATCAAACAGCGAATTCCATCATATATATTCTCAACTTTTGAAAGCAACTTTATAGGAAGAAAGAAATAATGAGTATTTATTTTTATTTTTCACAAAGTCCTCATTTTTGAAAACCCTAAATTACAATAACGGCTTTTTAGTTCTCTAAATTCAACCGTCGTGTTTTATTTACATCAAATTGCATTCAGGATAAAATTGCACAGTCACATAGATAATTTATTTTTCTAACTTTTCGATGCTATCTTACACATGGCGAAAGAGAATAATTATTTATTTTGATTTTCGAAGTGTCTCACATGCTTCGACTCCAAAGACTGAGAATGAGGTTACCAGCTTTATGTGTTCTCCAAATTCAACCACTTGGTTTTATTTACATCAAACGTTTTTTCAGAACCAAATTGCACTGTAAATTAGATAATTTATTTCTCTTGCGTTTAAATGCTATCTTACCCATGGCGAAAGAAAACAAACATTTATTTTGATTTTTTCAATGTCACACGCGCTTCTTCTCGAAAAGCCCAAAATGACATTAACGGCTTTATGTGTTCTCCAAATTCAACCGCTTGGTATCATTTACATCAAATCAGATTCCAGAAACAAATTAAAAAATAAATTAGACAATTTATTTCTCTAACGTTTAAATGCTATCTTACCCATGGCAAAATATAACGCAT
>OFHS01000914.1:0-15076 GCA_900245855.1 Calvadosia cruxmelitensis
CTAGGGACATTTTCCAATTGTCTGGCACACGTCCTTCGTGAAATGACAAATTTATCATCTGTGCAATAATAGGTGCAAGCACATCAGCACATTCCTTCAATAGCCACGTGGGCATCGGATCCAAGTCGCACGTAGCTTTGCTGTCCACACACGGAGGATGTCGGATCGTTTCTTGTTTACAACAAACTTAGCAAATGATATTGCTTGGTGTCTGAGTTCGATGCCCACTGTTGTTTACGAAATAGGCGGGATTTGTCTTCGCCGTGCGGAAATCTTGGCTTATAGTCGCTGGGTAACGTTGAAGTTTGATATTTCCAACGTATGTCGACTATAGATCAACGTAATGTTATTTCATGTCTACGATTATCGACAATTTATCGACAATGACAGATTTCTTCGAATCGCCTTGCGTACAATTTTACAGAATTTTAGTCAATTTATGAATTTGTGAAAAAACAAGCGTCGTAAACATTGGAAGGAAATGATGTGCGACTATCAGAGGAACAAGCTTTAGCAAAATTAGCACGCTATTGATCGTGCGGGAGTCCATTCGGTCGGCCTGAATGAAATATTGCTTCTCAACAACAATCCTCTTCTTAATTTCTTCGAAAAATAAAACTTTGTATCCGAGAAAGATCACAACAAATTACCAAGAGAATGTGATTGCCAGCATAAACTTCGACTTCCATTGCCAGCGAAGTGAGGTGGAGCCGAAGATGTTGAAACTGGTTCGAAGTATTCAAACCTTGACTCAAATTAATCGCGACAAAATGATGGTTTGCGCGTGCGCAATCGACTTCCGTTAGTTTATCTTTTTGAAGAAAGTGTACGGTTACCGTAAGAATATCCACTTCGTAAATAAAAATCAAAAATATAAAATCATACAAATAGGCTTATCTATTAATGGCTTATTGATTATCGACATACCGGCTTGCTCTAGAAGCACCTCTTCACCACCTGGATGCTGTTGATGAGAAAAGAACAGAAATTGATTCTTTTGTGATTGTGAACAATCACCATTCAACAAATCAACACGCAGACGTAAAGCTTGAGGGATAAATGAGCTCAAGCTTGCCCCAGATCTGCTTCCATTCCATCTATATGGAATGCTCCTTATTGTAATTTTCTTCCATTGTGTGTGAACATTACTTCATTCTGTCAATTAATAGACAACGTTTACAAGAACTTTCTTGCATGTCATGGAGCAGATTACGCTTTCTGTGTGAGTCTCCTTGATCAGCAACTTGCTGCAAGGAGTTAGCTAGCAGAAAAAGGCAACTGTTATTTATCTCGATTTATTTGTCAACAGAAAAAGCAGCTGGAGAAAAGTTTCTAAGCCATCACAGAATTCTTCACAGAAACATATTATGCATATTAGCAAGCTTAGGGATATGCAGTCGTCAGTAGGCAATAAAAATGCGAGATAATGCGACACTGGCTTGTGACCACTGACTAAAGTTGAGAACGTTCAGCCTACCTCATCTAAAAAATTGGTCACATCGTACACTTTATCGTGAATTACGACCCAAGTTGACCGTCCATGGTTGTGTTCTTTCACTTCATTGAGTGTAATGGTTCTTGAAGGTTTCTCTTGTTCCTCTGACATCTTACCGATAGTTATCTGAGGAAGAGAACTTGGAGAACACCTCGACAGTCTCCTGACAGAATGCAAGGGTTGGCCGAAAGGACGCCGAAAGTCGAAGCGTGGAAATGGAAAGATGTTGGACTTTTCGTCATAGATAATTCAGAATGAGGCAAGCAAAAGACGACCGAGGTTGTGACAAATTTGTGGGGGAACCCCACGGGAAGGGAAGCAATTTAATTCTCCTCGTACCTACTGAAACACTGTCTAGCAAATTTTCTCCATCAGAATTTCTTCAATTGCAAATTGCAATTTCTTTCTTTTATTACTTTGATAAATTTTATCTAATAAACACTATAATTATATCGTAATTTATTTTTTAAAACCCCAATAATCGTCCCCTGAGGAGCCTCGCTGGAAGCGAATGACAGAGAGGTTCCCGCCAATTCTGTTCCATATTTTCGTCTCGTGGAGAACCTTCGCTTTACCACATGGCAAAATAAAGTCCCATGGAATTGCGAAAAAGCTGCCACGACTGACCCACAACACTCTAACTATGAAGCTGACAGCGAATAAGGAAACATTCTTCAAAAGAATTTCCAAAATTTACGATCTTTGGCAGGTAATTTGAGGTCTCTAACTCGTCATTTGCGTGCTGAAAGTGGGGTAGATCGATTGTCGTTGTTTGGTATCCAGTAGCCTATTTTACATTGAATCTTTGCGACGCGTGATATTATGGTAGCTTAGAAATTGTAGTCCAATGTCTCATCCTTTAGGGAGCAGCTGAAGTTAAACCTAGTGTTAATTTTATAGAGTCACGACCTTTCCTTGTGAACATTAGATCTGCATTTGCTAAATTTCTCGGCAAAATGAAATTGATGTATAGCGCTGCCTTGTAATCAGTCAGAGTACAGTAGTATATTTGTTATCAAGCTTACACCCTGACCTTCTGACATAAAATGAAGGCAAGTACTAAATAACTTAATGTTTTCGTCTTACTATGTTTAGTGTGACGAAGACGCCACTATAATGTAAGTCATATGCAACTTTGTAACTATTCCTTACATGCTCTCCCATTGTTGTCATACCATTGTCGTCAAAGCAACAGTGCTCTTTTTGTTTCCACAACATGATGATAACATTTGAACAGAGGAAAAAGAAATACAACTGGGAGAAACAGCAGCGGCGCTTGATGCAGATGATACTGCTGATGCCTGCATATATGCTTTGTCAGCTTCATTGTTTACTGCGAAAGCCGAAAGTGGATACAGATCCGATAAAACACGAGCCAAAAATCATGGGAAATTTTTGCAGTAACGCGCTTCTCCAGTAGCTGATAGAGTTTGCAGAGTCATTAGCATCATAATGATGTGTCAACGTCCAGGACAACACGCGTGAAAACAAAACGTGGCGGTGGGGTCACAGCAGAGGCAACTACGCTGGTTGAAATAAATCCATATCAGTATATATATTCGTAACTAAGACTAGAGACGTGGACAAGGCACATGGTGACATCATGAAAACTTGTGTGTTGCAAATATGATGAAGAATATTTCAGCGGTATTTTGAGTGGAGTCAAAGAGCGTAGACTCTCTTGTCAAATGCAGACAAGTCTCTTGTCAAATGCAGACAGGCAAACTTGTAATGTGGCTTATATAAAATATTACAAGAATCATGACGGATGAATGATGTGTTTCCAGAACAATACTAGATTGAATATAATTGTCTCAAAACTGGAACTCGATTGAGAAGCATACACCTCCATCATACTATGCAACCATCTTACATCGTCATTTAACGATTTTGTTGCACTCGACTGTCGTATAGACATAATGATCAGACAGTGATCAAATTTTATATAAATCTATGCTCTTCAATCCAGGTAACTGTTGCAGGGCCGTTTTAAACAGTAGGCACTCAAACCTCAGTCTGGATAGGCCCTTCTCAATGTCACTTCAAAAATTCAAATTTATAGTATGTTGAGATCTAGTGCAGTGATCAATCAACTGCAGAGTGCTCCTGGGTTAATTTTTTTCCTAATTTGCTGTTTGCGAGCAAAAGCAACATCTTTGATATGCCAATGCCCTTGAACTGATGAACATTTTAACAATAGTAAGTTTCGGGCTATTCACTCTATGTATACAAATAATTAAAGAAAATCAAAGTACCTACAGATGGACACTGTGGACATTTGTATCTTGATATAATTGGCTGACTCATGAGCTTCCATCCCCCACTAGAACTTCCTAGAACTTCATTGTTGTAAGCTGAGCAAATTGTCATAATAAACCTCATTTGTTGCCACGTTTCCCATTTCTAACCCAGCAACGAAGCATAAAAATAAGCAAACAAGGTTCTTATTGGCTTCGCCTTGAACACTGCAACTTTGTGGCACTTTGTGCTGTGTCGTGGTTCTGCAAAATGTGTGAATCGCCAAAATAGGCTGCCTGACCTTGAACGATTGACTCGCGAGCGATGACTACAATAGTTTGACTCAACTCAATTTACAAGTGGTTGCAGCAAGAATCGCACCTCAGCATTCTTCTCAAAAAGCTTGTTTCGAGGTAGATTTGTTTATATACGAATTAAACTCATCTCCGTTGATAAGTTATTTGGCATTGATGCTTGGTTTGGTGGGAGTTACTTACTTGCAGATGGTAGCAGTTGAGATAGCAGATGGTAGCAGGTGAGATAGCAGAACCTGTCACCATAGCCAAGCACCAGTCACACTGCTAAGTCAGTGGAATTCTTAAGGTACTTACCAAGTTCTTTTGGGAGAGGCAGGGTGGGAAAGTCATCGCATCCTGACTATTGTGAGTCTGACGAGGCATTGTGAACGTGTGCATTGGTGGGTAGCTTTTGAATTCTTGTGAGCAAAAACTGACTAGCAGGCTACAGCAAGAATGAAGGACTGCTGTATCATTCTACTTTATCGTAACCATGCGCATGATTCAGAGACGGCTCAAAGGTCACTATGGTCTAATGGCCCACTTAGGAGAGAAGCGAGGCTAGCCTGGACTCGAATTGCATTGCTACGATGAACAATGGTGTGATTTTAACCTCACCTAAATTACATTTAGCTACATTAAAAAATATATTTTCCACAACCATCACAAAATGAGATTTCATGATAAATTATTAAATTTCCACATTCCTATTCGTGACTATATGATCGACGGACGTTTCAAGTTTAACAGAACCAAGAACAGTAAACTTATCGTCAATGCCAATTTACATCCACAATGTGTGGGACACAGAAAAATTTGGCTTTCATTGTCTCTCACAAATACACTTGTGACATCATAACCACATATTCCATATCATAGCAACGCTTGCAACCCGAGAGTTTTGGCGACAGTAAACTGATCAGATTTTCTTGCTTTGGAATTTTGTCATGGTTTACATACTATATGTTCCCGTGTGTAAACCGAATTTCCAGCGCTACATTATTTCTCTTCAGTGCAACCTTGGCTTATACAAGAGTGCTACTGTGAAACCTGTCTATAATGGTCACCATTGGGGCCTGGAGAAAATGACCTTTTTAGACAGGTGGACTTTCTGTCCAGTTTGATTTCTATAGAAAGTGTCATTTGGGGGTTATGAAGAGTGGCCTTTATACACAGGTGGTTGCTCTATAGAGGTGGCCGCTAATACAGGTTTGACTGTATTTTAAAGTGCTTTAAATTTGCCAACGCCGCAGCCGAAAACCAGAGATTGGACTAAATATGGTAATACGCATGACTGACTGAATAGCCTATTAAGTACATCGGTACCTGATTCCTGAACAGTGTTTGTTTTTCTGTCTTTCAGAAGTCAGATTCTCCTCTTCAAAATGTAGATGCTATAGCAAGTATTGTTGGACAAGACGAAGACATTATTTACAGCAAGTCGACAGCATTGCAGGTAATGTTTATCCTTGTCTGCATATACTTGATAGCTTATTTTGAATTTTATCATAACATATTTTTAGAGTTCTAAGTGGATTGTATTTACTAATCTTTTGTCTTGTCATGCATCGTCTCTGGATAATTGCTTGTATGTTTGGGAAAGCTTTGACTTTTCTAAAAACCACCATAATGCATTTTGCAATTACTTGCAAGCTTACTTATTGTGTAATGGCTGATGCGTGATCAGTGTGGACTTGATGTCGTTATTATATAGTCACGTGATTGTAAGAATATGTAGCTGTAACATCTTATAAAATTTTCTCTTAGCCGTCTGTGCCCCGTTTAAATCTCCATCTGTACTTTCTTCTACGCTGTGTCTCACGACATAGTGTTCTGGCACCAACGACCATATGTACTCATTTGAACTTTTCCATCTCTCCCTGTCTTGGGACCAGCAATACATCAACCAAATATAGGTTATGGAATGGAAAGCCGCCATCTTTGCCCTTCTACAATCGACACAGCACAATACAACATATCCACTGAACAGTGAAGGATAATTGCCGCGATTCTGCAAAGGACCATGTGTAATGAAAGATGACAGGACGCAAGGGCTTGTTGTATTAGTTCTGATGCAGCAACTATGCAACTGATTGTGTGAGCAGATTAATCGATTCTAATTATCATACTATAATTAGATTACAGTAAACAATATGTACATTTCTAAAATAACTGTACACTAGTTGAAAGTTAAACTCACAAATGTCCCTCTGTTTAACTAGTTCAAGCAAATGGCGGAACGGCGCCGAGCTGGTCTGGTGAACTTGTATCAATAAAAAGTCTGTTCAAGAAGGCTTTGGTATTGCTTTGTCCTTTGCGAAGGGGAGCTGATAAACGCCAGATCGACACGTTTTGGATTTCTTGTGAGCATAATAGTAGGCGGATCGAAGAACATGCCAAAAGAATTTCAGTCTTTGCTTGGAGATGATTTAGCTCAATGGGCTTTAAACCGGTGCGAGCGTATAGATTCAGATTATTACAATTGCTAACCATTGGCACTAACCATTGGCACATCTCTAGATATTTTTCATTTGTGCATTGTTTCTTTCATTCAGCAATGGCTCTTTGGCTACGAACTTACAGACACTCTTATGGTGTTGACACAGTCCAGCATTTGCTTCTTGGGCAGTAAAAAGAAGGTAGAATTCTGGAAGCCGCTTGAAGATTCTGAAACGGATTTTGAAAATCTACCACCTGTCAAGCTTATTCTTCGCAGCAAGGTGTGTTACTTGAAGTTACACGTAGTTTCCACATTGCAATACAATGTCAAATCTTTCATCTTTTAAATTGTCCAACCAAATTTAATAACAAATAATTGTTCAATCTACACCTTCTTTGCAAGCTGTGAGTTTATAGTCGAGAAGTCTCTGTGGTTTTAGCGGAATTGGAGGCTCAATGTTTTTACCTGTGTCTCGTCATGAATTATTTGTGTGTTTTTTTTCTGGTTGTTTTCTTGCCATCGTTTATGCAATGAACAACTAGCTAATTGATTAACTGTCATATCACAGCACTAAATTTTAGTTTGGGAGATCACAACCAACTTATTCTGCTAAAATCTTGGGTGCAACTGCTGACAGAAACACTGAAAAACAGGTCATCTGTCTGTGCTCAAATGTATCTCAAGTCAATTTAACCATGACGTCTACTTGACAAGTTTTAGGTCAAGGAATGATTGCTCAGCTAATAATTATATAATAAACTCATCAGCGCCATGTGTTAAACAATGCAATAATACAATTACTCAGCTTGGAATCATTACTTTCTGATCATACTCGTCTGCCTTTTTATTGATGAGAATGTGAGCAAGTTGGCGCAAGGTTAACAGAAAGGAATACTGTAGCAATCTCATCCATTTTCGCAGTCTGATAGCCTTTTTGAATATAACCGTCCATTTTTATTAATAAGCTAGCGGCTACTTAGGATGCACACGAGAAACTGATCTATTTGCTTGTAGAAACCCATGCAAGTATTGAGGGCGATGCAAGGCTAAATCTGTCGGCAAGAAATAGGTGGAAGATTATCTTGTGCTAAATCTGCATTGAGTTTTCCAATGATTGATAATCATGTTTCTTATGCTCTGCTTTTGATTTCAGGAGGATGCTGATGAAGCAAACTTCAAAGAGATTGTGCAATTGATCGAAAACAGCAGAAACGTAAGTTCATGACTCTCGGAAGTGATCCGGTCGTTGATACATGAAGTCTGTAATTCTACAGGGTACTGCAGGCTCTCAGTATGTCAAATGTAAATGTCACGTTGTTTAACGAAGGTAGCCCAATAAGCCAATGGCTTGTCTCCCTTGAGGCCCTCGACAATTGAAACAACAGAAGACATAAGAAATATCTGTGTCAGGTGGACCGGGAGTATGTCTTCCACTCAAAGTATTTTAACAAGAAGAGAGATTCTATTGGTGTTGTACTTGTATCACCTTGTTTCCATATTTCTCCATTTTCCCTGATACAGTGTAACCCCGTTAATATCACCTCTGTTAATATCACAACCCGCTTAATATCACTTTACTTTGAAAACCAAGATCTGTCAAAATCAACTATTTTAACCCGCTTAATATCACGACCCGCTTATTATCACGATTTTTGACTGGAAAATCACAGTGATATTAACGAGGTTTCACTGATATCTGATTACTCTTAAGTTCTTAATGTAGTTAGTCGTGCTATAAAAGACAAGCAATGGTCTAAATGTTGACAGTCCAGTCAACCATCTATAATTGTATTGATATCTTACTCGTATTTATTTGTTTTCCCATGACTAGACAGCTGTCACTCATTGACGTAATTATGAAGCTGGTGTTATTATTGACGACCCGGGGTTTTGTTGGGGCTTTGCAGAGACATGTAGCTTTCACCGACACTCTGCTCTTTTTCAAGTAACAGAAGTAAAATACACTGCAGCAAAGCTAAGAAAAGCTTGACAGGAACTTTGTGAGTCACAGATAGAATTCCGACTTGCAGACACAGACATGTTTAGACGCCTAGCCTAGCACATCTTGCTATTACATAGCACCTACGATGCTTCTGATTAGTGTTCCGTATAATTGAGAATCGTTCCTCGCCGTTCCGTTGCTGACTGCTCACTACAACTTCTATGTGGAAGGGACTCTTAGCTTCCAATTGATAATGAGCTGTCTCCATTTTAATGTTTTTAGATCATTGCAGCTGGCCCTAGTATACTGTATGTCTCTTTATTGTTGCTGTTTATTTTCATAGTATATTTGCTATGTCTTTTTAGGGAAAAACTGTTGGAGTATTTGTCAAGGACAAATTTTCAGGAGATTTTGTCAGCAGCTGGACGAGCAAATTGAAGAAAGACTCACTAGATACGGTAGGTCTGTGAAACAGAAACAAATGCCCTGCGATTTGTAGCACCATGCGTGTTAAGTTCTTCCCATAATTTTGTTTGATGCTCACAGTTGTTTTAATATATCATTTTCCCACTTAGTCTGATGTTGGTCCTGTCATTGCATCGATCATGGCTGTGAAGGACGAACAAGAAATTTCACTCACAAAGGTTTGTTTTCTGTTGAATCGATTGATAGTAAAGATGATTTTTGCTTCCAATAGTAGTGAGTTGGTGTAGCACACACCAATAGTGTCGAAGGACTTTTCAGTATATTGCTAATCAGGTATGATTGCTGAACAATAGTCAAAGAAGATGCAATTGCAGGAGTTCATCCCAAAGTCGATTGGTTCTTTCTGCGAATCGAGACTTTTTGTTTTGTTATACATATGCTCTTGAGCAACCTGAAGTTGAATTATGGTCGGCTGTGCCGTATCTATTAATGAACCATTAAATAAGGGATTTGTGACACACATTAACAATTAGAAGCTAACTAACAATGGGAAGCATGCACTGCTGGCCAAAACTGCCTAGCAGCTCGGACCAGCAAGTTTGATGTAGTTTTTTAATTTCATTATGTCGATCTCTGTTGCAGATGTAACATATTGATTGTTGTACTACCGGTATCGTGGGCACATTGGCATCAGTGTGTGCTTTGCAAATGGGTTTATACTCATGATCCTGCTTGTACATTGATTTTTTATGTTATTTTGTTTGTATTACCTTGGTCATCTCCAGAAAGCCGCCCACATAACATCGGAACTCTTCTCTCAGTTCTTCAAAAAACAAGTTGTGGACATCATTGATGCTGACAAGGTAATTAAACGCTGCTCATCATGATTTTGCTAACCATGGCGTGATCTCGTGGGTCAATGATAATCGCACTCAATCAAGCACAGATTTTATGTCAATGGCTGGTTTTCTTACTGGATCTTTTTCAAATCTGTTATTGTTTAGAAAGTAAAGCACTCTAAACTCGCAGACCAGATAGAAGCTGCTTTGGAGTCAAAGAAGTACATCGGCGCTGGCGTGGATGCAGAACAAACTGAAATGTGTTACTCTCCCATCATTCAAAGCGGGGGCAAATTCAACTTGAAATTCAGTGCTGTGAGGTGAGGAGCGGGTCGTGTTGCCTCGCACAGTATGACGTTATGTATAAGAGTAGCACGCCCTGCTCTGGATATGTAGCAGGCACATTAATACTGTTGGTATGCATCATACTATGAACTAACTGATAGAACACTGTAGAGAATGCGACTGACCACGCTTCGTGTCAACAGCAAGAGACAACTTTATTCAGTGAAGCTCCAACTCGACTCAACAGCCTATTAGCTAACGACGTAGAACGATCACGTCATACTACGACCACTCCATAAACGATCATGGCATAATACAATCATAAATGAACATGCCATGGTGACGTCGTCATGATCACGTCAGTCACGTGACCTACAAGATTTAAGTGCTAATCCCAGTACTAACTTCCTGTAAAATTTGAGTAAAGACTCGCACATTTTTCATGTGACAAGAAGCGCAGATGAATTGAAGCCGATTTCAAAACTGCCTTGCCATGTGTCGGTTGGTCACAATCTCATTGCGATTATCTTCTTTATGTTCTGTGTTGATTTCTGTTGTAGCTCTGACGATCGGCTCCATTTTGGCGTAATCACTTGCTCGCTTGGGGTCAGATACAAGTTTTATTGCTCAAACGTTGTCAGAACCTTGATGGTGGAACCAACTCAAGAACAGCAAGATCTTTATAACTATCTGCTCACTGTCATGGATCAGATTCTTGCGAAGCTAACAGCCGGTGAGAAAATCGAGCTACATGCGTGATAATGCGTCAAGTACTGCAGCAGATCGTGTATATTTGATTAAAGGCTTCTTGACTGCCATGATTTATTTGGAGCTATTCACTTTTGACGGGACTAGGTAAGACGGTAGAGCACCGGGCACTCGATTAAAGGTCCAGAGATCGAATCCGGGCAGGGTCAAACCCAATCTGTTATCCTCTTGTGGGTTGCCACAACAGGGACCACAAGCAATAGTGTGCGAGCTAAGATGAGTCAGGACTGCGGGCTACCCCCTCCCCCCTCCACCCACTCGCACCTGATTTGTTCCCGAGGCACTCCTGGGTATATGCGGCTGTGGATCGGAGATGAACAACGTTTACATAGCGACGCCACAGTATTTGGGTCAACGCTGGTGACCAAACCACCAGCCCAAAGAAGCTGTCCAAAGAAACCAACCCGGCTTACTGTTCAATCCCTGTGGACGGATCCTGTGGCAGCAGCTGATTTCCTCAACCTCGAAGACCCTCCCTTGAACTCCAATTGAGGCTAACAACAATAACAACAACAAACCACCGGCCAACTTTACCTTTTTTATTTACTGTTGAGGTCCAGGAGCCTTGTTCACGATCTTGGCTTGAGCATGACCCTGGACTAAGTATCAATTCCATATATGCCCTATTTTGTGGTCTTTTGAAAGGACTGCACACAATTGTCCCAGTATCCCGTCTGCAATTGCGTAGGCTTACGGTACTACATTTCTTGCTGAAGAGCTGACAAAACATGCGAATAAAGGAGATCACTAAACCAGAACATTGTTACAGTAACTTTACGAAGGAAAATGAAGAGAATAAGACGTGGAACAAAGCCACTGTCTTACATCTGATGCATTGATTGTTTACCGATTGGTCAGACAGATAAATGGATGGATTGAAGTCCACCACTCCCCTGGTTCTAATTTTGAAGGGACTGCAGCTCGATACAGTCAAACCTGCATTAGCGGCCACCTCTATAGAGCAGCCACCTGTGTATAAAGGCGACTCTTCATAACCACAAAATGACACTTTCTATAGAAATCAACCTAGACAGAAAGGCCAACTGTCTATAATGTCATTTTCCTCAGGTGACCATAATAGACAGGTTTCACTATACTATGTTGTATTTGCAATTGACACTTAACATCTCTTGTTATTCACTTGTTCTGATTTATTGTTATTGTGTTTTCTAGGTGCCAAATTGTGTGATGTATATAGTGCAGCTTGCAATCACGTTGGCAGCACAAAACCTCAGTTGAAGGATAAATTTGTAAAGAACTTGGGGTAAGCCATCAGTTCAGATTGATAGTATTTGTTCGCACGTTTTAAGTTGTAGTTGTAACTCATTACCATTGAGATCCTACATGGGTGACGTGAAAGAAATGCCATTTATTTAAACTCTGTAAGGCAAGCTAGCCCGGCTCTTGAAATTTCTATGCAACCGCAAGGTGTTTCGATTAATCCCCATGACGTTATATCTGTATTTGCAGACCACGTAAAAGTAGCTTGTAGCACATGACGTCATTATGCTGAGATTCGCATGTTTGATGATCCATTTTAGCATATGACGTAAATATCATAAATGTTTTGCTTGTATATGCATTATTGTAACTTGCATACAAGCAGGGCAACTCATTGTACTCATCAGTAGGAAAAGTGACGTTTGAAACGAATGTTCATCAGTGCAGCGTGTGTGTTTGATGCGTACCGTCTTCGACATATATTTCCTATTCGCGTGAACAAGGGCATCGCTGGGGGAACAAGGACAGGTCCTCTAGCTTTGCAAAACACAAGGGTTGATAAATCTGTTGCTGATGGATAATATGTCTCGTCTTGTGTTCTTTAATGAAAGCTCAAAATTGTATCTTGCCATTGCTTATTTTCATTATTACATCAGTATGGAATGCAAAGCAAACAGTCGTGATCGAGTGACAAAATAACCGAGTTTGTAATTAAAGATGCATTCTATTCCTATCGTCCTATTTCAGTACAAGGAGTTACAGAATTCACCAGTTGGCAGTACAATACAAAGACAACCAAAGCTTGTGCTGATCAGAAAAATTGCTTCCAATGAAAAGATTGTCACAAACATGCTGAAAAAGTCCAGCCTGGAAAAATATTTAAGGCTAAAGCAAGACCAGCTTGGACGGGAAATTCCCTTTTAACAATTAATAAATATAGCCTACCTCGCCGTCAATCGGGCTGTCCCGCCTCATACAAACATGCCCTTAGTTCAGCATTGAAAAATCACATTATTTGAATTCAGGTATCTAGCGATTCAGACTTTGTAACAAAATCAAAAGGCGCTTTTAAAAACAGGGGCACCTTCAAATAATATTAAGCATCATAAACTGAAGTTAATGCAAATCAAATTACAGTAATTGTAATTAACTTGCCAATGGAATTTGTCTGCTTTATCGGCTTCATCAGTTCATGACAATATTATATTTCCGACTGCCTTTCTCAAGCAGCTTTCCTGATATTGCATGTTCCTCGTGTTTAGCTACAAAACTTCTTTAAAAAGTATTATGCTAGCCGAGTTCAACTGTAGTAGTGCCCGCTTTCTTCATTTAGGTTTGCCACAGGAATTGAGTTTCGTGAAGGCTCGCTACTTATTGATGCCAAACACTCCAATGTTCTAGAAAAAGGTTTGTGATTCTCATGCAGCAGAATGTGGAAGTATTGGTTTGCTTTTGAGGTTGATTCCTCAAATTTATTTTTTTAATTGTTTTTTTCCATTGATTCGAATTGAAGTTACTTTGTATGTAGTTTGTTACTTTATAGCATTGGCAACATTATGCTGTTGCTGTCTCTTGTTGTGCTTTCCACTATTTGTATTGCAGCACATGTGAAAGTAAATGCCACTTTATTTAACACGAGTAGCCTAATAAACCAATAGCTTGTCTCCCTTGGTATTTGAAACCACAGAAGACGTAGCGAACATATGTGTCGGCTCGGCAGGGAGTTAAACCCAGTACATCTGACTGGCAGCCACGTATACCAGCCTCTAATCCCACTATACCACACCGACCGCGACCAATATGTGACAAACGAGCCGTAAAAACAAATGTGAGATTAAATGGTTTGTTTCCAACTAGTCTGATCACTTTGCTATTATTGGATCACTGTTCCTACGACTCCGTGTTTCTCATTTTTTTCAGACAGGTTGAGTGTGTTTGCCTGTCAAAAATTGCATGTTATCTCCAATTACACATTACAATTTGACTTGATCAGGGACGACCAAATGCATTATTTTTGCTTGTAGAACTAGAAATTATCCTTGCTAGTGGAGATTGGGCGACCATAGTATTATGTTAAGTAGAGGGATCACCAAAACAATAGACCTCTAGGCTTGGCTATCTCTTTGCATCTAAGAGGCTTGCACTCTACGGTATTGCATTCAATCGTGTTCTCATTCACTTTTAGGCATGATATTAAATGTGTGCGTTGGATTTGCAAATCTTATAAATAAGGAAGCCAAAGATGATGCAGACAAAACGTATGCATTGTTCCTTGGAGACACGGTTGTTGTCCAGGAGGTGAGAAGTGTGGATGATTAATAATTATGTTGATAACCAGATTGCAATTTGGAAGTTTTGTTTCTTTCTGTCGCATGTTCCTTGTTAAACGTTTGGAAGTGTCGTGTAATGCCATAGCAGTTACATCCAGACCTGTCCAGAACGGTCACCTACTTCGGCATGGTTCAGCAAAAACAACGTCAGTTCTGTATAGCAAATAATAATTTGCACAACCAATTATTCAGCTTTGTTTTGTCGATTTTGAAGTTTGGTGCCAAAGTTAAAATCGAAGTTCACCCCATCTCCAATATTTTGACAGTTTATGCTTCAGACGTATGAATCCTTCTGCAGATTTCAAATAATTGTTCATGTTTTCTACATTTTATTACAGAGTGAGCCGGCAACTGTTCTAACATCGTCAAAGAAACAGCTGAAGAATATTGGAATATTTCTGAAGGTAAGAGAATTGGAGAAAAGTACCTTTAGTTGACAGGAAGGGTTTCTATCTCACACGGTACCTTGGATTTGCAGTAGACAAAATTGAGATCATTTACTACCAATACCTGTTCAGATGTAGTTGTTTGACTGTTTGTCTTTGTACTGATGCCAGGAGTCTGTTGAATGCAGCCGTTTACCAGAGAGGGTTATCTCTCTGCTACATTGTTTTTGTCATTTGAAGCAAGGCTAGATTGCATTGAGGGAAGTGCATTGTGAAAATCTTAATTACTTTGCATTGTACTGTTGCTTTTATTATCATTAACTTTTGCCTTCAACTCTATCATACTTTGTGAGTGCAATTGACTGATTGATCGATTGATTGATTGATTGGTTGATTGATTGATTGATCGA
>OFHS01000914.1:19851-33290 GCA_900245855.1 Calvadosia cruxmelitensis
TGCCACATGAGACATTTTTCACATTTCAGCATGTGTACCTTTTGAATCTTTTGAATCTTATCAGAGTTGAATTGCTTTCAGTCATGCAGTATTGAAAATGACAATAAGACTGCCTTCTGCGTGCCTTGGAGCAAACTTTCCACAAACAAATTGAAAGAGAAAGAATCTTGAAGGCCTGAAGATCAAGGCTATATAATCATCACAACAAGCAGTTGAATGAAAATTTTTAATCGAAAAAACGCACAACAGATTTTATATTTGAAGAATCTTTTGAGAATCGTCTGCCAAGATTCAAGCCACATAGAAATACTTCATATTCGCGTCTTAAAGCAGCATCCTTAAAGGACAATAACATTTTAACGACTGTGAAGTGAACATCTGAGGATGAGTTCACTAAAGCAGACGTGCATACGAGCCACCTGTCTTGGGAGACCAGTTCACGTTGATATTCAAGGGGTGGCTGTTGTGGGTACATCAATCAGTCAAGTGCAGTCCTGATGCATTTTGGGATTTAAGCTACTACAGTCACGTGTTTTTGAACTGAAGGCGACAATTTCGACAGTCAGGAGCAATCCATGAAATTGACCATCATAGAAAAGAATACGATTGGACGCGTTTCGAACACAGCCATTTTGTGGTGTTGTCATAATGTGTCAGAGGTCAACTAACTAGCATGAATCCCAAAATGCTTTGAGACTGCACATGGTCAACTGTAACTTCAAACCATAAAACAACCATATTGATGATGTTGGACATCTGACCGTTTTCCTTGTTCTTTTTTCTTCAGAATATAAGCTCAAGCATTGAAGGCGACTACTTATACTTGAGGATCAATTTCTTCTGTCCAGGATCGTAAGTGTGCCCATTCTACGTTGTGCTTGTATTGTTTCAAGTTCTTGAAACCTGTCTGTTATTTTTAGTGCTGTTCAATATGCTATCATTCTACCCAATTCAGCCTGAAAGCTGGGAAAGTGGTTTCCGATATGGTCTGATGTCAATGTTAGACATATAGATATAGATTTTTTATTTGATCACTTCAAATCAAGATACAATATACACAGTTCAAATTACAGTACAAACAAATTACAGCCTTGAAAACGATCTGAGAAATCCCATAAGCACATATGCTTGTATATTTGGGAGACCCATGTACTCACTAATGTTTCGAAGATAATTCAAGATATACAGCAACAACGAAATTGACGCTAAAATCATGCTAATATTTAGCTAAAATTTTCCGTTAATTGTATGGATTCATGTTTCCTTAAATCAGCTTTGATATATTTTCACCTATCGTGATATTGGCTCTGATGCAAAATGCGTTCTTATTACCCTCAATATCAGTGAAACTCATTTGTCAAACGGCACAGGTTATTCTTACTCAAAACGTTAGGTTGCAGAGTGTTAGCTAGTTTCTTTGGATATGTCGTCAAGTTTTCTGCATGTGTTTTGCACAATTTACGAAATATCATTGTGATGATGCGATTGGCTACAAAGCCTGGGGTGTTACGCGTACAATCGAAATATTTTATTTGTGACTGTTTATTGCCGTGGTTAGGTCATTTGGAAGACTGGATGGTAACTTATTTCCCAATCCTGATGCCACCTTCGTCAAGGAAATGTGAGTCACATCCCTCAATTTCTATCTGCCGATGTCTGATTGCATACATTGCTAGTGCACTGTCCATGATAATTGCCCTTGTCGATATTATATTGTTAGCTTTGTATTTGCTGGAAGTTTCAGTGTTTAGGTACAGGGATGTCTTGGTAAAATAGTTTAATATGCCATGAGAAAAAATTCCATGCTGTTTAATACACTCTAACATATCTTGTTACGTTCGGGTTTTGTAATCCCAATTCACCGTCTTACTTTGCGTTGCAGCGTGTATCGTAGCTCAAACATCAAAGAACCCGGAGCAACAAGTGCTCCTTCTTCAAATTTAAACACAGCATTTCGCCTCATCAAAGATGTCCAGAAGAAATTTAAGACGAGAGAAGCCGAAGAACGCGAGAAAGAGGTGACTAAGCTGTTCAGTGATATGCTTTTGTAATTGTCCGGTATTAATTACTTATACAGAAATTGCATGTCATAATGTGAACAGTAACAAAATGCAATAACCGAGCTTGCATCAAAAGAGAATAATAGGAAAATACAAAAGGGTCATTCCATGCCAACACGCACAAGATCGACCTTTCGTCCTTTCGACCTTTCATACTTTTGCGACAGTTGAGTGGCCGATATTTCTTGTGTTTTCACATTATTTTTCATAAATTTTACAAGAGAGTTCTCCTTGACCATATCTATTGACCTATGAAGTTTCATCAAAATCTGAGAGGGTGAGGGTCAATCTTGTGCGTTTTTGCATGGAATGTTCCAAAATTATAGAGAAGAAACTGCATGCAGTGATATGTGTTGTTCAAGACCCGTCTATCATGCTGTATTTTTGTAATTACCCCTTGCTATTTATCTGTCACACTGTTTTATATGAGTGAATTGGAATAAACAGGATGAATTTGATCATCAGAGTGATATGACATTAATCCGGGTGATGACCAGTGTTGTTAGTTGCGTTGTTGACTACACTATATTGAGTGAACATAATTGTTACCTTCGACAGGATTATGTGCTGAAAGCTACATATGTTCGACTTGTGTACAGGCCCTGAGTTCATTCCCAGAGTGCCGTTACGTATTGAGGTTCTTTCCAAAGTTCTATCTTGCCGTTTTTCCCATTTGTCAAATAATTGTTCAGGTATAATTTCAACAATTTTCTCAGATCCACAA
Source organism: Calvadosia cruxmelitensis (assembly GCA_900245855.1). Lineage (NCBI taxonomy): Eukaryota > Metazoa > Cnidaria > Staurozoa > Stauromedusae > Kishinouyeidae > Calvadosia > Calvadosia cruxmelitensis. The sequence goes on from OFHS01000914.1 coordinate 22,636, forward strand.
TAATGAAAAGTGATTTTACAGATGTGTTAGATCATTCCAATTATCTAATGGGAACATGTGCGCATCCACAGGAAACCCTCACACAGTTATTATTAGAGCTTTCTTTACCGCTTCCTGTCCAGGGCAAGAGTGTCATGAGTCATGACGTCTGTGTTTGTGCTAATACAGGGCGTGGTCAAACAAGAAGATCTCAAGACGAATCCCAGTAAAGGAAATCCGAAATTGAAAGATTTGTACATTCGACCAAGCGTCACTAGTCGCAGGATATCGGTGAGGAAAATCATATGCTGTGCCATATTACTTATTGTAATATTTTTTCCTGGAAGCTGTGGTGATATAATTTGCAGTGCGTGTAGATTATTTCTATTTTTCAACTGTAAGATTACTTAGCTTTGGGAAGGAAGATATTGCAATAACGAGAAGACTTGAACGCGGTTGGCTCACGCAATGGAGTCTAGCAATGAGACCACTGAAGGCGACCGGCAGGCAGGATGGACTCTGCTCCACATCTATCAGCAACAACCTTTGGACCGACCTCATTGCAGTAGGCCTGACAATGGCAGAAGCTAAATGAGCCGTTTAAACCTTAGCCATTGGTCGTCACTCATAAAAAGAATTTTGTAGTTGTAGCACTGTGCATGTTCCTTCAGCTTGGAGATGAAACGTTACATTCCTTTGACTTTCCATCGTGCTGTTCATGACCATAGAGTGATGCAAAATTATTCTGCAAGTATGAGGCAAACCTACTGCTCTAGCCTCTAGTCTTGTGCCAATGCGAAAGATGACTCATTTGCTGCATTATGTACATGCCTTAAATGGTGTCACACTCATTTAGGGCTGATGATATTAGCAGGACAAGACAACTATGGCTTGTGTGATTATCCATTAATTGTGTGAATTTGCCTCAATTGTCGTTCTAGACAGCTTGTTATGGAGCGATTGACCCGTCAGGGTTTCTCCTGCTTCTAATGCTGACACATAAGTGTAAACCTGCTCACTGTTCTCAATAGCCACAATCCAGTTCCTCAGACAGCACTAGTCGACTCGCACAATCCAGTTCCTCAGACAGCACTAGTCGACTCGGATAAAATTGTTTCAAATTTAGAACATTTCTCCCACCTCAAGTGTTGCCCAAGTTGTCGGCACATGGCAATTTCACAAAAATACCACATTCACACAAAGCTGCGCGTTTCCCCCAACTAATCATCCCTTGTGAGTGCCGCTTTATCCGATAGTTGCATAATACATTACAAGTACCCTATCAATCTGATTTGACTATAGGGCCTATCATTTTACTGTTGCTCGATGCTAAATCGTTTGAATGACCTAAGCAGGCACAGTTTAAGGACACCTGAAGACAAATTTGGCTCAAAAACTGCTTCCAGCTTTTTATATTTTCATCATACCCATCTGGTACTCGTTAGTCTGCGTTCTGAAAACGTTTAGAGTCGAGAAGATGTAAGAGAGTCAGGCTCATAGCTGTTATGGCTTTTTATAGAATAACTCTAGCTCATCTCAGTTTGTTTCTGATTGAATTATATTTTCTCTTTCGTTGTTTAGGGGATGATAGAAGCCCATACTAACGGTGAGCAGTCTGATCATCCAGGAACTGAGCTAATTGAGCAACTTAATTATTGCTGATTGCTCCGTGGAGTGCTTTTGATTGAGTGAAACTCAAATGATGGCTAGTTGTACTTGCATGTTTGATGCTTCAGGAAATTCAACATGAAAAGAAGAGATAGAAGTAAATAACTTACGTAATTTTTAAAAACGAAACTAACGCAATAACTAGGAAATATTGTTGGGGGGCAGTTGCTCCCTGCCCTCAAGAAACGTCCGTCCCTGTGCCTACATCTAATGTGTAACATATTATTGTGTGGAGAATGTTTGTGGAAGGTTTTCACCGAACGGCCGCTTGCATTTTGTTGTTGTTATATAGAGTTGACTAATTGAATTGTGTGATTGTGTTTTATAGGTTTCCGCTACCAGACGGTACGGAGTGATCGCGTCGATATTCTTTACAAGAACATCAAGCATGCTTTCTTCCAGGTGCGTAGCCAAATAATGCCAATTCCTCAATAGTAATTCAATCACTTGTGGCCGGTAGAACTCCGTGCTTTAAATAGAAAGGTTCAGAATTCGAATCCTGCCAGGGTCAAACCCAACCTGGTATCCTTTTGTGGGTAGCCTCAATGGAAAACACAAGCAATTGTGTGCAAGGTAACTCGAGTGTGGACCACGGGCTGGTTTCCGCACCTGATATATATCCAAGGTTCTCCTGGCTCTATCGGGCTTTGAACCGGAGATGAGCACCAAACGGATAGCAAAGCTACAGTACTTAAGGCAACGCTGATGACTGAACCATCGATCGACTTACATATTTTGCCTTTCATTCCATGCCAATTTATTTTCAGCCTTGCGATGGCGAGATGATTATCCTACTCCACTTCCATCTCAAAGTAAGGATCTCACCTCTTTGCAGATTATCAACATTTTCTTTGACTCACTACAATTTTAATTTCAGTACCTATTTTTTCCCAACTTAACACCAGTCACTTTTCAATGATGAGTTCAACTCAGGTCGTATTTTATGTTTACAGCATCCAATTATCATTGGTAAAAAGAAGTATCGCGATATCCAATTCTACACGGAGGTAAGACCAGAGACTCAACACAACATTATATATTACCTAACTAATACTATGAGAACTAAACAGCGTTTGACTTTCCTAGGTCTCCAACCACATACACGAACAAATCAAATTGTACTAGTACAGTCAAACCTGTATTTGTGGCCACCTCTGTAGAGCAGCCACATATGTATAAAGGTCATTCTTCATAACCCCAAAATGACACTTTCGATAGAAATCAACCTTGACAGAAAGGTCACCGGTCTATAAATTTCATTTTCTTCGGGTCCCAAAGATGACCATTATAGACAGGTTTCACGTAGCACACTCACATTATATTTACCAAACTTGATGTCAGTTTTGACTGACAATATGACATTGTTGGGTTCGAGAGAGTGACGACATTGAGCAGACACAGGATCACATGTGCGAGCTGTAACTAGCCAAAGCTCAAGCAATCAAGGAAGGATAGGGAACTTGTATCTACTTAAAACAGAGCATGCGTATAAATGATGTCGGTATATATTAGCATAATTAGACAGAGGAGAGAATGTAATAGATGACACCAGTTAACATCTACAGACTGTGAGTTGGGATACAAAGAGGGATTCTCTACCAAAAAAAGACAAAATTTGTTAGATTTGATATTTTGGCATTTATTATGTCTAAGTCGTTGAATCCAACGTCTGATCAGTTGATCTGTCTCTGGTTATATCGACAACTTGTATCTGCAGAAGCCAACAGTTGAGCTTATGCTCTAAAGATAGCTTAGGCCTAGTTCAGACGGCGCTCTTGTCATGCTCCGAACTCAATTCAATTGAGAGCGACGCAAGAGCGCTCTTGGAGCGTTCTCGGCTCAGACGGCGCTCTCAATTCGTCGCTCTCAATTTGTTGTGTGTCAAACATGAAGTAAGTAGTCAAACTCTATTGTTCTCGTCTGCATTAATTCTCAAAATGTGTCGTCCTCCGGAAACAGTTAGCGGTTGCACAGAATAGGATACGCACATGATGTAAAAATGCAGTTTGATGTTGTGGAGGAGGTTTCGCCATAGACATAGACTATGGGTTTTGGTCACCGGTTCTGAGGGGCATTTTGCCACTCATTTGCTCGAATAAATCATCATGAACTCATGATTATTTCACGTGGGAAATCAATGTTTTGAAGAGCAGAGCGATACCTTTTTGTGACGAAGTTTCATTATTGCCGCCGAGGCTACAAGATATATGAGTGACTGCCTGTTCTCAAGAAAGAGCATCAACATTACGGAACGAAAATTCGTTCTGACTTTGTCTGACACTGACTCGCTTTAGCTCAGATGTTTCGAGTTTCCTTTTTCTGCGAGCAACACAGCGCTGTTTTTGCACGTATCTGATTACACAGATATCCATAGTAACAGCTCTGAAATCGGGCCGATTTTTGCTCCTGGTCTCCATTCCACGACAAGCAATTGAATTCGGAGCATGACAAGAGCGCCGTCTGAACCGGCGTCGCTGCAGCACCGCTCCACGGTAGTTTGGAGCGACAGAGCTCAACTCTCCAGCACATTTCGTCGCTCCTAATTTGTTTCTCATGCTCCTAATCGATTCAGACGGCGCTCTTGCGTCGCTTCTAATTCAGCAGTTGAATTCGGAGCATGACTAGAGTGCCGTCTGAACTAGGCCTTACTGGCCAATGTTTCTCAGACAACTGTCTAAGGCTGCCACGTTTCTTTTGCTTTGATTCATTGATGCTCAACAGCTGCTTCATGAACTGCTAAGTTAGTTAATTTGTCCATCTTTGCTTTTCCCATGAAATTGTTTTTGTGACTTTTAGTTGCATTCCCTAACTGGATCCACACCATACAATATTAACTGGATACAGGATTTATAGACATTGATATTAATTCTTTATTTATACAAGCTCATGGCAGACTGAAACATTCACTTAGTAGAAATGAGAGACGCAAATCAACACTTGCAACTAGTGCCTTCAATAGCTACAATTCACTGTCGTTACCAACTCGTTCAGCATCTTATCCTTGCAAATTTAAGAACTCTCTTTGTCAAGAAAATATATTTCGATTTTTATTATTTGATTCACGTACATGATGAATTATATTCTTTTTGATTTTAATTCACTTGTCATTCTGTTTTTCAGAAACATGCACACATACATACATGCACGTTGTTTCTATATCTTTAATAAACTTCGATCAATCAATCAATCAAAAAATCAAAATCACGCACATTGTCATTTTACAGATGTTTGGCATTTTTGTGACTTCCTTTCTTTCACGTTAGGTTGGCGAAATAACAACAGATCTTGGTAAACATCAACACATGCACGACCGTGATGATTTACGCGCCGAACAGGTGAGTCCTACTGTTAGACCATGTATTTGTGCGTTTTTCTGGAACCTCTTCCGTCAACGAGAAGCCACTTGCTTTCATGGGTCAGCATATATGCCTGTCAAACACAAATGTCTTTGTTAGTGACACACACACTTTTAATGTTGGTTTTGTTGATTGTTTACCTGTTCTATTTATTTATTTATTTATTTTGGCGTGTTGTGGAAGCTCAAAGATAAGCCTGGTCGTTGACCAAGCTACTGGTCAGAACTCTGCGACTGGCATTTTCATGTTCTTGTTCTGCATCGGGTTTCTAAGTCGATGCACACACTGCATTGCTGACATAACTTGAACATTTTATAATTGAGATTCTTGATTTTTCTGTAGGCTGAACGTGAACTAAGACAGCGACTGAAGTCGGCTTTTAAAGGCTTCATTGACAAGGTCGAAGGCATTACACATGGCCAAGTGGAGTTCGATGTGCCATTCAGAGAACTTGGGTGAGTTAGATAGACAGTCTTGAAGATAGACAAATTTACATAACCCGTAAATGTTTTATGATAATTATGGAAAATTTGTCTGTAAGGGTCACATCAAAAGAAGCTGGTTCTTATGAACAGGTGGCCTTCGTACGTAGGTTTAATGGGATCTGGCATCCGTAATCTTTCAGGCATTTCCACTCTAAGCAGGTTCAGTTCTATAGGAGGTATATACCAATACATGATTGACTTCATGATGTCTTCCGCTTAAATACCCTACATACAGGACTGTTGCAGGGGCTCTGTTATTAGGCTAGCTAGTAAAATTTCTAACACAATGGCAAGAACATTCCCAGAACGCTTTTAAACGGTGTTTTTAAATATAATCTTTGTGTGATCTCATGATTTTAGATTGTCATGCATACGTGAATATTGTGTGATATGCATTCATTGGTCAATTTTATGTAATTTTATGCTTTGGGGTTTGTCAAACATATCTTTAATGACAATTGCATTTGATTATTGACCTTTAATGTGGTATAAGAGTTCAAATAAACCTGGTTGATTGATTGTTTGATTGATGGACTGGTTGATTGATTGATTGATTGATTGGTTAATTGGATGATAGATTGACTGGTTGATTGATTGATTGATTGATTGATTGATTGATTGATTGATTGATTGATTGATTGATTGATTAGTTGATTGATTGATTGATGTGTAGGTTCATGGGCGTTCCTTTTCGGAGTACAGTCAAGCTGCAACCGAGTACCCATTGCCTCGTTAATCTCACAGAGCAGCCTCCTTTTGTCATCACCTTGGAAGCAATTGAATTGATTCATTTTGAAAGAGTTCAGGTAGGCATCAATGCGACACACGAGCGATATGTCTGGCTGGCTGTTTACTCATTGACTGGGATTCAAAGCGTTGTTAAACATTTTGAATGTGCTCATCGATCTGCAGGTGATTTACATCCCGCAGAACATGCAACTAGATCGCAGTTTTCTATTTTCACCTACAGTTTCACATGAAGAACTTTGACATGGTCTTCGTTTTCAAAGATTACCAACGAAAGGTCTCCATGATCAGCGCTGTTCCAATGGCGTCTCTCGACTCTGTCAAAGAATGGCTCAAGTAAGCAATTTATAATTGATCATGTTATGTGTTGTTTCAGTAACCAATAAATACACAGATTCAAGTGATGGGGAGAAATGTGGTTTTATTTCTTCAAAAATGAGTGCAGTCAAACCTGTATTAGCGGCCACCCCATAGAGCAGTCACCTGTCTATAAAGACCACTCTCCGTAACCCCAAAATGATACTTTGTATGGAAGTCAACTTGGGCAGAAAGGCTACCTGTCTATTAAGATCACTTTTCTCAGGTCCTAGAGGTGACCGTTATAGACAGGTTTCACTGTAAAAGAATGTGTTTGATGGCTCTGCATCCCGAAAACGTTTAATGATCTTGTATCTGGTCTCGTTCTTACGCGCAGCTGGTGGCGTGTTCGAATGCAGTGACTAGCAACACACGTTTTGCTTTGGCTCTTTCCCGACATATTTTACATGAAAATTGCACGTTGATCAGCAATCACCCGAACAGGCACGCAGCTTGTTTACGTGTGACAGAGGCCGAGGTGACAGAGACAACCGGACAGTAAAGTTCCAGCAATTGTGAATGAGTCTCTGACTATTTACTATTTGGCCTGCAAACTTACAATTGCACTATGATAGTATGATGTCATACTACCAATAGAATGGTAATATCACAGGTGCACACCCATTCAGTTACACAAACTCACCAGGCAAAAGACATCAATACTTTTATATGACACCTAGATGTACATTGCAGCCACAGTCTAACCTGTCCTATGCAGTCAGCCAAGGGAGCAATGGTGGTCTCTTGACAAAGGTGGTCGCTAAAGACAGGTGGTCGTTAAGGCAGGTTGAATTGCAGTGTGACCAAGAGAAAGCAGTGAATTTTCTATGATGAAGTTCCGATTAATGTGCACTGCCTCGAGGTATCAAAAGGTCTTTGTAATATACTGCATCTAAAGTATCGACCGGTTGGAATTCTTCCTCTAACCAACCGAGCATGTAGTTGTTCAGAACATGGATGAAGCATCTCAAGGCTTATTGGCATCGCTTGGTCTTGTTTTGAAAAATGAGTCAGCTTTTGACACTACCGAAGAGTTGCTTAATTTAAAGCCTATTTTGTCCGCAATCAAGTTCCGCATCAATGTGACCTCCAAGAGCTTAAAAGTGATAGTAACGACATTCCAACCAAACAGAAGGCGTTTGTCTTTATCTTTATAAAAGATCGAACTTTTACACTCTAGTGTATGATCCCTGTGACACGAGAAGACATCTTTCTTGCTTAGATTGCTGTACATTCAGATGTTCTTAACTGTCATTGAGAAGGGCCTAAAGCACGTGCTTAGAATGTCTACTGGACAAGATGGCTCTTCATAAGTATGTAATGGGTATGTTGTTTGTTTTAGTTCTTGCGACATCAAGTACACCGAAGGCATTCAGAGTTTGAACTGGAACAAGATTATGAAGACAATCAACGACAGTCCGGAAGATTTCTTCAGCAATGGCGGATGGAGTTTCCTTGAGCCCAACAGCAGCGTAAGTTCTCACCCTTCTGTGTGTTGTCTATGTCGTGCAATTCCAAATGAAATAATTATAATAATTATTATTATAATTAATATAATTATAATTATAATAATTATAATTATATGAAATAATTATATTATTATTATTATTTTAAGTTATGTAATTTATTGATTTAGATCTTTCATACTGCGAAAAATATGTTCTGGACAAGAATTGTTTTCTTACTTTCAAGTATCAATTTACTTAGAATAAAACTTGGTCTGTGGAAGAACAATGGCAATCTTCATACTTTAGGTGTTTTAGTTTTTTATTTGGGAATTTGTTTGTCATAATGATGTTATTAATTGCATGTTTATGTGTTAATCCTATCCTTGGGTTGTCTGTCTCCGTTGACAGGACGAAGAAGATGGTGATGATTCTGAGGATGGATCAAACTATCGCCCTTCCGACGAAGAAGAAGCCTCCGAAGAAGAAGAATCAGACGATGACTTCGATTCAGAAATCAACGAGTCTGGCGAGTCAGGTATGTCTCAAGAGATTCCAGATTAAGTCTGTCACAATCTACCTTAGATTGTGTTCCAGAATTCTTTTGGAAACGGTAGACGAAGGCAGCAGATGGACTTCCAATCAATGTATTTCACATTACACAAGTTACTCTCCAATCAATAACTGAGGAGTCCTTCGCAGGAGCTCCCTATTTATACTGTTTACAAAGACAATGCAGAACATTCTAGAATAATTAACATGTACATGCAAATGACATCACTTTCTAATTATAAACATCTAGAACCTTCTATGACATCACATCTAAAACTATCTTCATCTAGAATATTCCCATTACTTCATGTCTAAAAATAGCTCAATCTAGAATGTTCTGATTACATCATATACTAAAAATAAATCACTGATACCAATCCTTCTAGAACATTCTACCATATTCTAGATTTGTTACAGAGTCATTGATTTCAACCTTGTAATTGTCACCAATCAATCCATCAATCGATCAATCAAGACAATCGACACTACATCGTGCGTCTTTCCATTCATGGCTTTCACCACCACATATGCTGGAATGATCAGTTTCAAGAGCCTGACAGTCATTGTCTTTGCAAGGAAATGTGGAGATAGTGCAAGTGACCGTTATCATATCATTAAATGCCCTGCCATCACTTCTTACATTCGATTTGTCAAAGATATAGATTAATTTAAATTGTGACATGCTACTTGTTCTGCTGTATAATATTTATCAACTGTACAGTGTGCTGTAATGCTTTTAACTTGTGTTAATTTAGTTCACTGTAATCTATGTATCAGCAGTTTACCTCGCAATTGAGGTGGAAATACATTATCATCAATCAATCAAGCAATCAATCAATCAATCAATCAATCAATCAATAATTTTTATTTGTTTCAAGTGGTATTCTACAGTAAAACTTTTATTAGCGGCTACCTCTATAGAACAGTCACCTGTGTATAAAAGCCACTCATAACTCCCTGATGACACTTTCTGTAGAAATCAACCTGAACAGAAAGGCCACCTGTCTATAAAGGTCACTTGCCTTAGGTCCCAAAGGTGACCGTTATAGACAGGTTTCACTTTACTGTTCAAGTCCAGGACGAGGTATAGTTACCATTACAGATATGTTTTACAGAATAAAAAGAACTAGTTTATTGTTGCGGGAATAAATATAATGACTACTAGATAGGTCAAAATTAAGTTCAGAGGCTCGATGAGGTTCAAAGCGCCGACAGATCTACGTTCCTTAATTGCGTTTAAAAGTAAACTTGCTTGCATAAATGTTAATATTGTCCGGATCTTAAAATTATCATATGGAACGATATTTGAAAGATGCTTCAATATCCAATCCATTAGAGGTTTGAAAAATAAACTCTCAAGATCGTGACGGTCCCGTGCTCTACGATGTGCGAATGCGACACACGACTGTCGTTTATTCTGTGTTGACTCTTGATTCTGTGTTCAGATTACGAAGATGAAGATGGCGGCGGTAGTGACGAGGACGAAGAGAGCGGCAAGAGTTGGAGTGAGCTTGAAGAGGAAGCGAAACAAGGTACGACGGATTTACACTTGGTACCACTATTCAGTAATATAATTATTGTCGTGTGGTGGGTAGTTGTATTGCTGCATAATGTCTGCAGCTTGGCTTTGATGGTTGAAGTTGCAATCCGAGGTCTCAGTAATGGACCATCAGACCATCACTAAAGCTCACGTCTCAGACGACGTTCTTGAAATCGATAATGAGACTTCATATTTAGTCCTGGTTTTGTGGTTAAGTCTACCTAGGTCAAGTCCTGGTCTACGTGTTTGTCTTAGTCTACATTTATGTCCTGGTCTACGCTTTAGTCTTCGTCTACATTTAAGTCCTGGTCTCCGCTAGTCCTGGTCTACGTGTTAGTCTTCGTCTGCATTTATGTCCTGGTCTATGGTAGTCCTGTTCTACGTGTTTGTCTTCGTCTACATTTAAGTCCTGGTCTCCGCTAGTCCTGGTCTACGTGTAAGTCTTAGTCTACATTTATATGAAGCTAAATAACATTTATGCGTAGTTAAAGGCAAGACCAAGATCGTAGTACGAAATCTAGCAACG
>OFHS01000915.1:16058-33288 GCA_900245855.1 Calvadosia cruxmelitensis
CCGGAACTAGGGATAACAATGTCGTCTCTAAGAATTGAACCAATGATGATGATGTACCATTAATTTGATTGCTGTAATGGCATCTACCACAGTGAAACCTGTCTATAATGGTCACCTTTGGGACCTGAGGAAATGACCTTGATAGACAGGTGGCCTTTCTGTCCAAGTTGATTTCTATAGAAAGTATCATTTTGGAGTTATGGAGAGTGGTCTTTATACACAGGTGGCTGTTCTATAGAGGTGACCACTAATACAGGTTTGATTGGACACCACGATGCTGCTTCACTCCCGATCCTTATTCACATACCTTTGGACAGAACCCTTAACGTCTCAACTTTATTTCTAAATCCTATTCCTAACCCTATACCTAGTCCAACACGCTTGGTTAGACAATTGGATAGAAAACACCATTTCTTCAATTGACCAGGTGCAGTCTCGATGTTCAGTGCAATTTCAAGGATTGTTCTTGGCTCTCAAAATTGTCAATTCCAGTTAAAAAACAAGTGACTTTAGTAGCTGAAATTCCAAAATGCATCAGGACTGCACTTGGCCAATTGGTTGGCCTACTCACTTTGTCTGATAAGACTACGAGCTTCCCCATAAGCCTATAGATTCCTCTTATCTAGATTCATCTTTGCTTTGTATTTTGCAATGCACGTTTATTGTGATTCATTACATGATTTTGTGTTTCAGTGACATCATTGGTGTTGGCCAGTGTGATGTTGTCGCGGTATTTCCGCACAGGAAAATTAATGCCGGCAGGACTAATGTCTGGTCTCAGGTATGGACGGCTCTTCATTGTCTGTCTTGGCTGATGTGATTTAATTTGTCATAATTTATCAACCTATTTTGTATGAAAGGAAGAGCAACGGGCAGTTCAATTAATTTGTCTACTGCACCGTCCAAATATATATACGCAGTGAAACCTGTCTATGATGGTCACCTTTGGGACCTGAGGAAAATGACCTTTATAGACAGGTGGCCTTTCAGTTCAGGTTTGTTTCCTATAGAAAGTGTTATTTTAGGGTTACAAAGAGTGGCCTTTATACACAGGTGGCTGCTCGACAGAGGTGGCCGCTAATAAAGGTTTGACTGTATATATAACCTATTTTGTGAGTGATTTTTGTTCTTTTCTTTGATTTCAGCATGCTGATGGTTCTCCGTTGCATATTTGTTCTGGTGGTTGGTTAGAGATGTGATTGTTGAGCAGTCGTATTCCTTCTGTCAAAGTTGCTGACCCTTGAGTGTAATTGTACCCCTTGATTGTAGTAATATTTTTGAGAAGAACTTGCAGTATATGAGTGGCAGTTTATCAGTTTTGACGTTGCAATCCGCCATTCGCAGTCACAATGTATTTCAGTCTATAAGTGAGTTGACCTCTGCCACAGGGGAAGACGTAAGGAAAATGTTTCTTTGCAACGCTATCAACTGTACTCTTGTCAATAATGGTCAATTTCAGGGATTGTTCTTGGCTTTCAAAGTTGATTTTAAATCAAAATCATGTGCCAAAACACTTACATCACATAATGCACTCGGACTGCACTTCGTCAATTAAAAAGGGAATAGGTCTGAGTAAACACGGGCGATTGGCATCCGCGAACAACAACGGATCGATGCTGCGGGGAGGGATATTCTGCGTACACGTTTGAAGATCCCCTGGACTGACAAAGTGCCCAACGCCAAACTAGCACGACGTGCCTGCAATTCCAAGACGCTGACGCATGCCAATGTCCTGCAGAGGCGTCTAAGCTATCTTGGCCATATCAACATGCGAGAAGATGGCTTCCTACCCAAGGTGGTCATTAACACCATGCCCGAGGGAAGGCAGACCGGTCCTCTCATGGTGGTCAGATATCCGCCGCAACACAACCATCACCCCCGCCAGCTCTATCCACGAAGCAGAAGATAGAGAGAAGTGGCGACGCAATGTCTCTGAAAGCTGCCATCAAATGGTGCTACGGCCGAATCGGCCATGCTATCATTCAGGTCTGAGTGATAGACACTCACTACATGATTGCTTAAGGCAGGTTCATCATTTTAATTAGATATTACAAAACTACAACTATAAACAGTAAATGCTGAAGCTATTCCATACATTGTATAAAGTAAAGCGTTCTTTTCTGTTGCAAGGGCATTTTTCATAAAAATATAGTCATCTAGTCTACTTTAAGAGTACAATACCACCAGACAATCTCATGAATTCCAGATATTTATTTATTTTGACACCACAAGCAATGCGTATGGCGGTCTACGTTTCGAGACCATTGCTTAACCCTTTGAAAAACCACCGAGAAAATAAAGCAACAGTCATTACAAAATTGAAAGAAGGGAAATTCATTTAAAAATTAGATTTCGAGGTTGTTAACTACTAATATTGGCATAATCTTGAAGCTCAATTTGTTGATCAGTAAATGATTGAATGTCGTATTCTGACAATCCAGCTGCATCATACAAGCTTCAACTAGGTTCACCGCACCTGCGGACGAAACGTATGGTACGGGGTCAGCACAATGGGCTTAAGAACACCACCACCATTTAGTCTGGTACAAGATTGTAAAGATCAAGCGAAGAGTTCAATTTTTCAATAATCTGCAAAGAAAAGACAAAAAATATCATAAGTACAATGAACCTGTCTATAATCGTCACCTCTAGGACCTGAGAAGAATAACCTTTATAGACAGGTGGCCTTCTGTCCAGGTTGAGTTACAGTGAAACCTGTCTACAATGGTCACCTCTAGGACCCGAGAAAAATGACCTTTATAGACAGGTGGCCTATCTGTCCAGGTCGATTTTTATAGAAAGTATCATTTCTGGGGTTATGAAGATTGGCCTTTATACACAGGTTGCTGCTCTATAGAGGTGGCCGCTAAGACAGGTTTGACTGTACAATCAACTTCGCTAATACACAACACTGGAGACCATTGAAACTAATTTGATAAAAAATAATGTCAAGTGATAGCTGGCAAAGTCCAACTTTGTCAATGTCATGACGGTACTCCGGTTAAAAATGTCAATAATAAACAAATGAGGATAATAATCAGCTTGCAATATTTATTTGATGGCGTTCACTGTGATTGACATAACAAAGAAAACAAAATGTTCTTACTGTGTCCATCGTTAGCTAAGAATCACCAGGCATTGCCAATGACATCATGCAAGTAATGTGTCAGCAAACCTCATTAGCACAACGGAGATGATATGGGAGATCATCAGTAGTAAAATAGACATTGTAGGTAGTGAATGGTAGAAGTGTTTATGTAATGATGTTAACCTAGTAAGCCAAGTTTCCGTTCAGTGTCCCTTGGGACCCTTGTTGTGGTATGTGACTCCATATTATAGAATGATAAGACAGATTGTAATACAGAACACAGATTATAAACTGTGTTTGTGTAAACAGCAAGAGAAAGCTATTGCATATTGGAAATTTGTGTTTTTATATAGATTCAAGGGGCCCTGGGTACTAATTCATCCAAAGGCCGGGAATGAGTACACCCTCCACACTTCAAACCACATAAAACAATGAATATACGGGCCAGCTGGCAAACAGGTGGCACCCATCAGATACCCAATTAGCTACCACACATCCTAGCCACTAAAACACGCTGATGCTGACCATCATGCTGTGTATAACGTCAACTGTATTATTTCTTATAATGTCATGTTATTGCTGGTATTCTGATACGCTGGTTTTATTGTACTTCTATCAAATATTGCAGTACATAGATTGCTAAGCTTAACCGTGAAGCAGCCAAACGTTACAATACTCTTTAATTCTTCATCACCATGACAACATGGAAAGTCAATACATCATAAAAATCATGTTACCTGTTGGTGAAAGTTGATTTGCTCTTGCAAGAAGTTCTGCATTACATCTTTGAAATCACGCGTTCTTTCTCGGTGAAAGTGATGTACTTCAGCTGTGGAGAGAGACAAGAGTGCCATCCTTTAAAATACTATCACAAAGGAAATGAAACGATCTGGAAGAGCAAATAAAATAATATATTTGGCATCCGATAATATTCATCATGGATATTGCATTTGCAACTTGCATCCGAAATGGCGTGTCCTTCAAGTAGCTGGTTTATGCCTATGGACGCAGTGCGACCAGTATGAAAAGTTTGACGTTTGCACACATAATGTCAATCCTTCGCTGCCACAGTCATGCAAACGTTTTCTTGTAGTCAACTTAGGGTTTGCAAAACGCTGTCGATGTTTGCAGCAGGTTTGCAGCTCAAACAGTTAATATGACAATACAGTGAAACCTGTCTAGAACAGTCACCTTTGGGACCTCAGGAAAATGACCTTTATAGACAGATGACTTTTCTATCCATGTTGATTTCTATAGAAATCATCATTCTGGGGTTATAAAAAGTGGCCTCAATATATATACAGGTGACTGCTCTATAGAGGTAGGCGCTAATACAGGTTGGACTGTAATACTGTATACCTCAAAAGTGCACGGAATTCTGTGCATTACGTGGTGCAGGTTATTGCGTGGGCTTTACTTTTCATAGAGGCAGCACGGTTTCTGGTTGCTATAGCCACACATGTATGGAATGTAGTAGATTTTCTTGAGATTAGCAGTGCTGCGCAAACAGAATGTCTGAGTGCTCATCATCAATGCTTTCTTAGACCTTGATGTCCATCACCAACGACTTACCAAACATGGCATTGGTGACTGTGTCTAGGCGAGAGGTCACTTCAGCAACGGCAGTGTACTGTTGATAGGAAAACAGCAAACATGGAAATACAGTGCAACATCGTTAATATCATTATGGTTTTCCAACCACAAATTGTTATAATAAGCAAGTGATGATATCAAGCGGATGATATAATTGACAGAGTTTGGTACTCAAACTGATATTATATTAATTTACTACTACCACCAAATTCGATAATGCACATGTGACTACGGTAGAGCTCAATAAGAAAATACGATCGGCAAGAATTGTTATGTTGTTGAAAACAATGCTGACATGTTCTTCTCTGCTACTTCTGAAATATTTATGACACTACGTTAAAACAAAGGAAATGTTCATTTCACAGCAAACCGAGAGCAAAGACCCCGCCACACTATCGGGTAAACAGGGGCAAATTGTGAGCTGTGAACGGCATGAGCATTTACTTAGCGTGCCATACTCTCGCTTTTCCTGTTTCATGGAGAACAACAACATTTGCAGTTCTCTAGAACAATCACTCAAAAAGTGACCAATCAGCGCCGTGCTTTGCTTTGATTGTTCAGTTTTGCCCATTCATCAACAGCTATGAAATCTATTCGCATCCAATTCGCGATTTGAGCTGTGCATGGTCGAGCTCACATCATTTGCGATTTCCACTCTATGCTAACGACTCATCGCTATTTTCTGCTATTCGCAAATGGCTATCCGCGATAGTGTGACCAGGGCTTAACACTAGATTTAGGTTGCGGCCTACAAGCACTGGATTATTGTAATGAAAGTGTAAATGCATTACCAAAACAGAGACCAGTGATGCGCCCATGAACAAGTAATTGATCATGTAGTTTTGTAATAACACATGCATATTTTCATCGAAAGACAAGATGATGCAATCATACACATTGTCAGTTGGTAGCTCAACACAAAGAGAGCTAAATTTTCCAATATTTGCTGCTATAGCGTTCAAGCCTCTAGCAATCCATCGAAACTCAATGTATATTACGATTTTCAACACTCAAGAGCCGTTCCATGGATTGCGTCATTCATAATTGTTATCAAAACATTAGGCGCTCACTCAAGATTGACGTACTAGTGAATTGTTCTTTTGAACAAACAATTTCAGTTCGTGGTCGGCTGTTTAATTTGTAGATCGGTTGGTGATGGGATCGGTTCAAATTAGTGTGTTCGGTGCAACCTTAATGTTGTTACATTGACTCAACTGACCTCCATTTTATCCTCCTCTTGCAACTTTTGGCAATCCTTCACTTTGCCCATTGCACCCTAATCAACATTAACAAAGGAGTATGAACACAAAAAGATCTCACTGGTGGATAAAGCAAACAAACAACCTAGCCGAGACATTGTAATCTACAACACACAATGACAACAAAAACATATCTCTTAAAAAACTGAAGATGAACGAAAATCAATATCGGGTAAAATCAACAACAGATGCGCTAAATAGGCGAGGAAAAGGTGTGTGTATCAGAGTTCAGACGCTACAAATTGAGAACATATTCAAATGGCAAATTTGTGACTCACAGAATGACATGTACCGTTCTGTGCCACAGCCCTCCTGTCAACATATACTAGAATTGCATTAGAGGTAATTCGACACAGCAGCTACTGTTTGCAGGGTATTTCACGGACAGAGTAAGGTAATGACACCACAATGCCACCAGATCGATTTGATAAGTATAGTTATACATATCTCATATCCCAATTGTTCAGCCAGACTCAGTCATGAGTTTAAGCCAGACATGTAACCGGCAAGGAGACACTTGGTACATCTATTGATCAACGATCCACGGAACACTTGAGTTACAAAGGAGAGATTACAAGGTTATGTAGATTACATGAAAGAGAGGTCTACCAGCCAATGAGCGCTCTCGCAGGTCAGCAACCTTGAGCCTTGCTTGCGGGTAAATCTAAATAGGATGTCAGCTGCATCTTGCAAAAGCCACCTGACTCAGGTGACTGTTATTCATTCTATTCTTTGGCTAACTGCTAACAGCTGCCTAATTATTTTGTTGTTTCTCATCCTTACTTTAGCTTCCTGTTCAAAAGAATGTATTTCCTACAGTAAACCTGTCTATAATGGTCACCTCTGGGACCTCAGGAAAATGACCTTTATAGACAGGTGGCCTTTCTCTCCAGATTGATTTCTATAAAAAGTGTTATATTTTGAGGTTACTAAGAGTGGTCTTCATGCACATGTGGATGCTCTATAGAGGTGGCTGCCAATACAGGCTTGACTGTACTAAGCTTTAGTTACAGCGAACATGACATTCCTACCTTGTGTACATGAATGATATCCGGGTACGTGGAAAGAATGCCTTGGTATTCACGCATCATGTCAACCATCGGCATCAAGTCCTTCTTTGGCTAAATTAGAAAAGATCACAAAAACACATCAGAACATGAGGAATCATGAGGAAGCACATTTGCACAACACTTGCTAATTAATCATCATCATCAGCGGCGCACGCCCAGGGCGCTTGTCCGGCCACCATTCTTGCTACTGCGCAGGACCATTGAGCTGGTCCTGCCCTTCTTCGTCAAAGGTAATTAAGCAACACAAACATTTACAGTATGTTGCCCTGATGATATAGAGTGCTCTTACAGGTAGACTAGCGGTGCAAGCTACAGTGTAAATTGCAGAAAATGAAAAAAGAATTCAATATTCTGCAAGCTGGAGAAATCTGTGAGCCACAGCGCATTGCCTTCAGACACAATATGCTCAAAACACAAAGAGCATTTGCTTATGCATTTCACGATTCCTGTAGGATATTATTCCCTAATAATAATACAAGAATTTATGGAGCGCTAAAACTATCCAAATATTCTAAAGCGCTGACATGCATCATAGCCTAAACTCTACCGTACTTTAAAACTGAAATATAATTATAGCAAATTAAAATGTACTTTTACCATCATATTAATGAGAATTAAAATTAAACTATATCTACAGGTACTTTAAAAACTTCTCTAACTGTTCCTGGGATGATTTAAATTAAAAACGACATTATTTCGCATATGCCATTTTAAAAAAGTGGGTTTTGAGTCGTGCCTTGAAATATTCAAACAGTCGTGCCTCCATCCATCATTAAGGAAAGAGAACTATGTTATTATGAAACCTGGCGGTAATGATCTGCCTCTCTGGATAGAGAAAATTCGCCTGTTTTGAAAGCTTGCCTCTACATCAAGGAGTAATCCTATAGAGAATGGTATTTTTAAATAAAATTTAAATGTTTCTTGCTATTTGAACCATGAAAGCTAACATTGTGCATTGGCCTGGACATCAATTTTTCCCGTCGGACCAACAACTGGAAATGGTGTCAAATTTGCATGACCAATAGTACACATGTTCTACATATTTGGAGATGATATGAGTGAGGTTTCCATTACAATATTTAGAGGCCTACAAATTTATGTCAAAATCTGATGGGGTTAGGGCCAATCTGGGGGTCTCGGAAAGGATTGACTCTAGAGGGAACTTTTAATTAAAGATCAAATTGGTCATTACACAAAAATGGCTGAACAACAAAGACAACCACCATCACAGAAAACAGAACAGAAAACAAACCATGTGAATTTGAAAAAAGAACTAACAATCATATGAAAAGTGCTCATTTCACATGGATTTGACACTGTTCTTTACGATTTTCACACAACGACAGAAGTGGGAATGAAAAACAAGATGCTTGCTTAAATTATAAAAACAATGATGTTAGAACACATGGGTTATCGTACGATTGTGAACAGTGGACATATGGGTGAAGCAAGCGACAGCCAAAGGTACGACATACGGCCTTGTCCTGGTGAAACAGCCAGGATGCAACTAATCTCCCACCCAGCCTCTCCCAACATTGACATTGTAACTATCTAAAGGATTTCCACTGACTTAGCAGTGTGACTGGTGCTTGGTTATGGTGACAGGTTTCCATCGCAGCTATGGCTATTGGCAATTAAGTAGCTTCCCTCTCTGCAGCCATTTGCNAATCAGCGAAATGTTATGCAAGGGTGACAACTGTGAATCGGCTCTTGATTTGTCAGCCGCAAGCCGCAATTTGAAAACAACGTACACTAAATTAGGAAAAAATCGGATTAAATTGTATCATACGTAAATAAAAAATGCCCTGCTATAATAAATGAAGGTAGATACGCTAGGTTGTGAGAAAAAATTTCCAAAATAGGTAAAATTGAATTTTCCCGACGGCTTTGTTTTTCCGTTGATTTTTTCGCATAAAATCGACAAAAAATGGCACTATTTCGAGTTTCATTAGTCGAAATTGTGTTTTAAGTTATCTAAATGATCTCTAAGCACAACTATACGTTTAGTATCATACACTGCACGCTTTTTCAGCGTCAAAAACCATCAAAAAATATAGATTTGAGCGCTAAAACCATAGCGCATCGCTCGAGGCCAAAATCTGAACTTCAACTACGCGGTTCGATAAGAAACCGTCGCTGCATCTAAGTAAAAAATGCATCATAGGATAGAGAAATGACTTAGCATTTGCATGAGACCAAAATTATTAGCTTAACATCAAAATTGAGCGCGCTATTAAAGATTTGCTTGAGACCCGCAAAAAGTCATCAAAACCAGCACTTCCCAAGAGAGCTCAGTACGTGCGAAAATTGGTCAAATGGCTAAAACTTTGGTGTCCTTGAGCCACCTCTAAATGATATTCAAATTCATTTTCCTTTTACATGGGTTAGTTTTGACCACTTTGACATCGTTTTAGGGGGTCAGAGCTCAAAATTTTGAAAGTCGATTTTTTTTGGACCACCCTAAAGTATATCAATGTCTAACGTCGTAATTATGACTTGACATAAAAAGCAAACCAGTACTAATTACTAAATAATTTCAAATTCAAACAGCTTACAGTATGATGTGAAATGTGTGCTACGTAATTAGTCTATTGATGCCAAGGCTGTTTTAACAAGTAGGCACTCAAAGCACAGGTTTTGGGCCCTCAATCTGGATAGGCCATTCTCAATTTCAATTCAAAGATTCAAATTTACAGTATGTTGAAATCTAGCATAGTGCGTATTCAACTGCAGAGTGCTACTGAGTTATGTTTGTGGGCAAAAGCAACATCTTCGATATATGCCAATGGGTAAACATTTTCACAATAGTAAGTTCCGGGCTAATTAATCGTTAAAATTAGACCACCCTTGGGTAAAGTGCTGTAGGCCCTCTCAACGCATCAAACGGCACTGATTGATGCAAGAGTGACATGGTGGATCAATAGAGTAGGTTGTCATAATCATCTTTATTTCTTAGCAGATCTTACTAAAGCTCTCTATTTGCAAGCGTTGGGACACTTTTAGCCATTTCGGTTTGCCGTGGATCTGTAGTCAGTGCCTGGTAAGGATCCATCATGATCTTAGAATATAATTATTCACAGGTCGCCTCACAGTCCCTGGATTACTTTTCACAAAGAGCCATCATATCTACATGCCAAGTGTCATTATGGGGTTATGGAGAGTGGCCTTTAAAGTTTATACACAGGTGGGCTTGTTCTATAGAGGTGGTCGCTAATACAGGTTTGACTGTCATGGCCAATCCCTTCTTCAGAAGAACCGTCAACAGGTTTACACGGGTATAGGTTTAATAACCGCTAATACTGGTTTGACTGTACTGCATATTCTCAGCTATTGTGTAGACTAGACATACACCCATCTTATCACCGCTTACAAAATATAAAACTACCAGACATGTGTGGTTTAATCACAGACATGTTCTTCAACGTCGTTAAACAAAGCAACACTAAACGAGCCAAACATCAAGAGCAGTTGATTACTTACATACTGCCGTATCTGGAGCAAATGAGTTGCTGAGTACATTCAATCCATAAGCAAATCGCTTGTACTCATTCTTGTAAGCTGGAAAACAACAAATGCAACATCGTCATCAGCAGCAGCAGTTACGCTGGGAGAATACTATGCATAATAACTGAACAATCTGAGTACATAACCGATTGTCATTTTAGGACTGGATGGCATGGTTGAGACCAGCAAATCAATATTTAATAAGAGAAGCAGTCTAACCCGGTAAACATCTCATGGAGTAACATGCCATTACCTGATTAATATCTTCACTGGTTGGTTGCCAAAAACGTTTTTTTCAATTCGCCTCAGTTGATGTCCTTTGAAACCTCATCTTAACTTCTTAATACCCCCACAATCTAGTTCATCATCAGCAGAGTGAGGTATAAACCGGGTTCGATTGTACTTACAGCGTGATACTTTATCCCAATGTTCGTCGGCTCTTTGAAGCATTATCTTCATACTTTCATCCATTCCTTTTACAAAATCCTTGAACTGCTCAACTTGAACTTCACTGCAATAAGATCAACACTGAATATAAAACAACTTTACAGCTACATGTGACATATTTATGCCAAACAATGAGAATATCACTAATTATCACATATGCCAATTGATGTTTACTGGAAAATCATACACTTTCTGCTGAGACATGTTCTGAGTGGTAGACTGCAAGGTGTGGAAAAATGAAGCTCCAACAAGTTTATCGCATTCTGCTTTCCGTTTCCCAGCTTTCCATTCCTGTCCACGAAAGAGCACAATAGATTCAGACATTTCATGAGAATGTATCAAATGAAACAAATCAAATTTCCACATCTGAGTTCACCTTCTCTCTGCCTTCCGAGTCACACAGGACGAAATGCTGAAACACTTCGCTCTCGGCTATGACGGGATGACGCGCAATTCTGTTTATCCACCGCTCTAGTAAAGATCGCCTCTTTTTGATAAAATCCTCAGCGTAACGCCCTGCAAGACAAGCAGAAAAAAATAAATTGCAATCATAAACTGCACACAAGCTACAAGCACCTAATGAAGATAGACTAGTAGTGTTGTTCAGAGACACTAAGACGACAACATTGCGAGTGGCTCCTTGCCAAGAACTTTGAGCACACTAATTTCCTTTGACAAAGCCTGACACTATATATTTGCAACGCATGACTATACAAACTACCACTGACACATCAGAACAATCCAATATGTAACGCATAATTATGACAAAGTGACGTCACAACACTTGACACTTCGTATGACATCACAGACATACACGTCACCCAGTTCTACATAACTCTACGGATACAAGACACACACATCACCCATATTTACAAATTTCACAGACACAAGACGTACAACTGGCTTATCTAGTCACACCTTGTGTATCACCATTGGCTGAATTCCACTTGTTTTTTATTGACCTTACTTTCATTGTTGATATTTATACTCACTACATCACGCTGGGGCTGATAAGAGCATCTTTTAAGAATCAGTGTTGTTATAGTTACAGTGCAACCTGTCTATAATGGTCACCTTTGGGACCCAGGGAAAATGACCTCTATAGACAGGTGGCCTTTCTGTCCAGGATGATTTCTATAGAAAATCTCATCTTGAGGTTATAAAGAGTGGCCTTTATACACAGGTGGCTTCTCTATAGAGGTGGCCGCTAATACAGGTTTGACCGTACCCTATTTGCAGGCTTTGATATCATTAAATCCCCATGGTTTTTGCAGAACAAACATACAGTAACAAGAATAGACCAAATCCACATCATTCCATCTCAAGCAGTGACCCCACAGCACAAAAGGGATAACCCAACTCACCTGTCAGTTGCTTGTCTGGTAAAGCTGGCACCGAAATGCACGGGAATTTCTCAATTAGCCTTGCACATAACCAATCAAAATGTTTGAAGCGATGCGAAACAACTTTTCCTGTGTGCTAAGAAAACAAGAACAAGACAAATAAAACTGTGATCATCATCATATCCTCAAGGAGCACCACAGGGGAGTGCTTGCTAAGCAAAGTGTTGGTTGGACGTGGTGAACAGAAGTCAGCACATGTCACTGCACACATTGAATGCATCATTGAGTGGCGGTGTTCAACTGGAGTCGTAGTTTTGTCAAAAGCACTATACTTGGCAGTGAGTTCATTATACTTTAAGGGCGGAGCACCTTACAAGGTGAATAATCCGTCACTCATGCTAATACGAAATAAAGCTAAAGAAGGTGCTCAACAGTGATTGTTTGCCTTCGATGTCAAGGCCTGATGTACCCAATTATAACAGAAATCAAAGACTGTCATTCATCCATCCATTCATTCATTCAACATTGTCTAATTGAGAGCAGCTACTCACTGATGGCACCAGAGCATATGTGATGTAACTCTTCATTCCCTTGTATTTGCTTTTCTTCTCTGGTTCAGTTATGCTGCACGAGAACGGCGTCTGAGAAGGCTCCCAAACGACGCCATCATTTGTTTCCTGGAAACAGAACAAGAAAACATGTGAGCAGAGGTATGTTGAAATCCGGGATTGGCTCACAGAAAGCTAGTCGAAATTCAACAGGGCAATTCATGGCTGCATCTTGAAGATCCTTAACAACAGTAGACTTCCAAAATACTAATTAACCCTTGTCCTGCTATTGACGTGTATACACGTTTTCGCAACAAGTCAAAAGTAGCAACGCATAACCAATCAGATAGTTAGTCCTTAGCAAGCAACCAATCAGCAATTGATGAAGCGACTTCAAGTCTTCATTTAAATAGTTTTATGAGCATGACAGAGGTTTAAGGCAGATGACCATCTGAGTTCTCATCACAAAACACTCCACTTAGAAGGTTTTTATTCTCTTTTTGGTCTGACATTTTGAGGTCTGTTGAGGCAGATGATGAGACAAAGTCCCCATTGGCCGACCAAGCCAAACCTCAACGGTAGGAATCGTAGCCAATCGAGGACAGCAAGGTCGAACAGAGGTACTTGAGGATCGTACACTTTCAACAGGGCCCTCGGAAGTGGACAACTGCACCCATACAGAGCCGATGGCAATAAATTTTGCCTTTGCAGTGTTTATCTTCAGGCCCATAGAAATTCCCATTAGTTCAATGGCAATTAGTGTCCATTTAGTGTCAGGTGATCTGTTGCTGGTGATCTGTCGACCAAACTAGGCATGATAATTAGTATGCCAAACATTGCCATTTCACCAACTACATGGAAAGCTGAAAACGACTCCACCAACATTGGTCCCACCCCGCTGGAGAATTTGACCGTAAACGAGCTGCAATTTGCCTAAATCAACACTGACTTAAACTTACAATGATACTTATTCTGTCTTTTGGTTGGACACTGATGTCTGATGCACTTCCAAGAAGAAACGATTCACCTCCCGATTTTACAAATGTTGAAAACCTAAAACAAACATCCAAAACAAATAATTATAACAATGTACAATTGTATGATAGGAAGGCAGTCATCTTGTTTTAGATCCCCAACACAATAGTCAGAGAAACAGAAGGGAAAATAAATGATTGAAAATTTGATGAAAACCATTCAACGTTAAGATAGATTGAAGAACGTTCAAGACAGTATAATTAACATGCAGTACTTAATTACCTGTTCATACTCTTCCGAACTGTTCCAGTACGACTGACACTTTGCGTTCTACCCGCACTTCCAGATGAAAAACTATAATCCCCCGCGACAGAGTCAGATGCCGAGCTTCGATCATCCCAGTCATCATCCCACGAGTCAAGTCTTCCGTCATGTCTATCCTGTTGGTCGTAAGAACTGTAGCTGCCTATTTGGGTGACAGATATTGAAGGTGACGTTCCGAGATTCTTCTGTCCAGGTGGTAACGGAGGCAGCGGAGGCGGCCGAGATGGCGGAGCATCTTCTATAACCTGGAACATCAATCAAATCAATATATTCATGCAATCGGACTAGTCTCACTCTCTAAATACATGCAGTTGAATATGTCAATAGCAGCCATCATCTAAGGATTGTGTTAACTTTATAGACAGGTGGCCATTCTGTCCACGTTGAGTCATTTTGGGGTTATAAAGAGTTGCCATTATACACAGGTGGCTGCTCTATAGAGGTGGTCGCTAATACAGCTTGACTGTAGTGGTATTAGGGACATTTTTCTTTCTGAGCGGATGACCTTTCTAGGTATGAATCGCTACATAAAATATATTGTAGCTACTTCCACAAGTACAGAGGTAGCAACAGCTGTCGTAATATCATGCTTTTCCAGTATTTCCACTCAGGTAGGCTTAACTTGCCTTCAGGCAGATGGTCAATAATTAACATGTTAGACATTGCTAGTTCATAGTTGAAGCTCATCTGCGAAAGAAGCTGTGCATCTTGTTTGGTACAATTTAATGGGGGAAGATTAACCAAATTTCCACTTGCAAATCAATCCATGACAGATGCTTTTGAAAGCATAAATCACTCGCTATAGCACCAAGTGGAATGCATTTCTTTAATGCATCACATTGTCAATGCTTCTGTTGAACTAACCTCAACATATGCTGCAGGAAAGAGTCCTCTTTTGCCTCTTGAGTCCGTACCTTCCCACCAGCCTTCACCCACATCCTGGAGACAACAAGTGGTACATTGTTACATAGATACTTTATCAACAATGCTAACACTTACGGTTATAGAGGATAACTTTTGTTCCATGCTGAAGTCCTATGAGCACCGTCTGTCTTGATACAACTCGCAATGATTGCCCATTTAAAACACTTCCCAACATGATACGGCTCATCTTTTCAATTGCCTAATAACCCTAAGGATTTGACTTCCAAAGATTTTTGGAAGAATTCAGGGAAAGCGGCGGCGATCCTTGGACTTTCCGACAACTATGTGAGCAACATCAAGAAGTTTTGAGGAAAAGGCTACTCAACAACAACGGAGAACAACATTGCTCAATGAGCTGCCAGCCTGCCTTTAGGCATAACTATAACATTTCCTTGTGTTGGGTGTAGTTGTATGATTTCGTCATGAAGAAATAACCTCGTTCTGTGTCAGAGAGCACTTACGTGATAATATATGTAGTCATGGTGAAATGAATGAAGTGTATCATCTCATGGATGAAGGACCTGTCCTTGCTGAGTCAAATAAACTGATGAGTGATCTGAAAGATGATATTATCTACTTCTTGCATTGATGATTGCCACCAAGTGGGACCTAAGGCCTGATTACATGGGGCGCACCAGCTCTCGTTGACACTGCAAGGGGCTACTTTAGACAATCGTTTATATGGGGAATTCCTTTCTGGGCTGACCCTCCTTCAGCTCGGAAAATTTTTGCTTCATCGACACAAGCGTGTTCGCTACATTTTTGACGTTAAAAGCACCGACTCTTACAACAGGTCTAAGTCGAAAAATGTAACTTGGCAAATAATCTAACGCTAACGGAGCTGTTTTAAAGCAGCTCTTGTGAAGCTGAGCTATGTATTTCTGTAACTTTGATGCAATTAGCAATTAGCACTGTTGAATAGGCACCTCGAACTTACTGTGTTGGCCTTGGCAAACTGTTACTCCCGACTGGTTTGAAAGGGACCGGTTTCAGCCTTGTGAGAGCTGTGCTTGGGCTGGCGTTGAAATGGAACAATGTGCAACATGAGACACTAGCCGAAGCGGAGCAGCAGCTTGGACCAGCTAGTTATGTTATGATTTTACAATTAGGGACTTGTACAACTCATGAATAGTAATCAAAAGTTAAAAAAATACATCAGTGTTCTCGCAGTACAGTCAATCCTTCAAGTTTAGAGAGAAATAATACCTAGATGCCTTGTATAAATACTAAACACGCTAACAAAACCTGGGCTCTTTTAATGATCTACAATATTAGCCCTTGTCCTGCTCATAAAACTAGTTAAATGAAGACTAGAAGTCACTTTATCGATTGCTGATTGGTTGATCGCTAGGGACTAACTATGTGATTGGTTACATGTTGCTACTTTTGAATTGTTTTGAAAACGTGTATACACGTCAATAGCAGGACAAGGGTTAGTATGTTACTGACATACGAAATACCAAATATTTTAAGTAGCTGTGTGTGTGACTTTATTTTTCTGAAATCCATAAGTTACAGTATAACTTTTACATGGAGCAGAACTTCTAGAAGCACGACTAATAATGTACATTTATAGATTTAAAAAAAGGATTTGACGAGTTAGGTGGTTCACAGTGTAAGTATGCTATCTTCGTGTAAGCTCGTTATCTTCTGGCTTGTGCTTGCTATACAGGCAATAATAAACCTTGGAGATTGGTTTGTAGTGGCCTTGAAACCGTGTCAATAGCTTGCGGCATATTAATCAATATACAAAGCTGTGCAAGGTTGCAAAAGAGGCGTTCGCCGTCACTTGTGTCATTACATTGACATACTACAGTGAAACCTCGTTAATATCACTTTGATTTTCCAATCAAAAATCGTGATAATAAGCGGGTAGTGATATTAAGCGGGTTAAAATAGTTGATTTTGACAGAGCTTGGTTATGAATATGAACTGATATTAAGCGGGTTGTGATATTAACCGAGGTGATATTAACGGGGTTATACTGTATGTCACATCTGAATCTTTCACTGAGGCTATAATTATTGGAGCTATGAATTCAGGAATAATGACAACTGCATGTTTAACAAAATTACATAACAGCTGGTCCTTATAGCCTACTGTTGCCTTCCAGCTTAGATGTGGATGACTGATTACAAGATTAATTCATCAGCAC
>OFHS01000916.1:19971-33251 GCA_900245855.1 Calvadosia cruxmelitensis
GTCTGTTTGTTTGTTTGTTTGTTTGCCTGTTTGCTTGTTTGTCTGTCTGTTTGTTTGTTTGTTTGTTTGTTTTTGTTTGTCTGATTATTTTCTTGTTGTTATTCACTAAACCAGATGTGTTTTAACAGCGTATTTCACCAGATGAGCTCATGGCTAGTATTACACATGTGGGTAATATTGAGAGTGTAAGGGACATTGAAATACTGGAGGAAACCCTCATAGGGCGTCAACAAGGTGGTCCAGAAACGCCTCTGCAACATAAGTTCTGTTATAGATTATTCCAAACAAGTGGCAATTCTGCAATGTAAAAATGCAACACGATTTGATTATATAGCCTCAGAGGTTAATTCTCACTATGGCCAATTCTGAGAGTTTCTTTTCTACTTTGCATTCTATTAGGCCATCTACGAGAACATGCTGGTCGAGCTGCCATTTGCCGGCTTTTTCTTGTGCAAGTTGTTGAGTAGGTCCAACTCAGATGTGGACATCCATCATCTCGAACTACTTGATCCAGAATTGTACAGGTGACCACTGTTTATCTATTACAGTCAAACCTGTATTAGTGGCCACCTCTATAGAGCAGCCACCTGTGTATAAAGACCACTCTTCGTAACCCGAACATGATACTTTCTATAGAAGTCAACCTGGACAGAAAGGCCACCTGTCTATAAAGGTCATTTTTCTCGGGTCCCAGAGGTGATCGTTATAGAATAGTTTCACTGTACTGATTATTCTAATCCATACTAATTATAACTGATTTTATTAATCAATACTAGTTATAACTGATTTTATTAATCATT
The DNA here is from genome assembly GCA_900245855.1 of Calvadosia cruxmelitensis. Taxonomy (NCBI): domain Eukaryota; kingdom Metazoa; phylum Cnidaria; class Staurozoa; order Stauromedusae; family Kishinouyeidae; genus Calvadosia; species Calvadosia cruxmelitensis. Next base: position 20,772 of record OFHS01000916.1, read on the forward strand.
ATTATTTCCAACCCATTGGATTGGATTGCATGTAATGAACAATAGAAACCTATCAACAATAGGATACATTGAGCATGTCAGTTGCTGCCCCGACGCCCACACAACATCACACAGTGAGGTTGAGATCGGCAGTCCAACGCCAACGGACCTAACGATCTATGACAATCACATACACCCACAACAATAATCAATAGGACACATACAAGCAACGAGACCCTATGTCTTAGAAAAATGAATATTACCAATATTACTATGTAAAAAAGAAAGCATTTATATAGGGGTAGCACAGGTACAGTGAAGCCTGTCTATAACAGTCACCTCTGGGACCTGACAGAAATGGCCTTTATAGACAGGTGGCCTTTCTGTCCAGGTTGATTTCTATAGATATTATCATATTGGGGTTATGAAGAGTGGCCTTTATACACAGGTGGCTGATTTATAGAGGTGGCCGCTAATACAGGTTTGACTGTACAATATTCATGAACATCACTGTCTGTAGAATACATAAGCTTGAAACTTGAAGTCACAGTAAGCGAAATGTGTCGTGTCTAGCTCCTATACAGATTATATATTATTATATTATTATGGCTGATTATTTCAAGGCGCGACTCAAAGGTCACGAACTTGGAATGTGTGTCATTCAAGTGAACATCAAGGGCCATCTATGCTATCCTTGACCTCGCCTGCATTGATACCGAGTTTAACCTCACTTTAACTATGCATAAATACATATCAGTTTTCAGTACAATGAGTAATTCCCCTGTGGTCATGTATGGATTGTAATTATGGTCCAACCTGGCTAAAGTGACCATTCAAAAGGGTCATTTAATGCAGGTGGCTGCTCAATACAGGTAAATTGTATTGTTGTAACTTGCGGTGAGATGCAGTGATGATTTGGAAGGGGAACGCGGGGGAACGTCGTCCACCCACTATTTTTTCGGGGGAACGCCGCATCTTATAAGCATTTTTAATACAAACGATAAAAAGTCTTATTGCACCTATTCTTTGGTTATAACAAATGTGCCTCTTTCAAATACTGCGTGTACAACATTGATATAGCGACCCTATAACAAAGCCGCTTTTCTTCAAATGTTTTGTTTCGTGTTCAGTTTGCAGAAATATGACTGACGTCGCACCGGATTTTGAAATCCAAAATAAGTTACACCCCATGCACCATATGTGAGCATTAGTTTCACCATAGAAATTCAGTCAGAGACGTTTTCGAAAGGAGAATATTCCAAAAATAATTACGATCCCCTTACCAAGTGCCTCTAGGCGGTGCAGGGCTTCGCCCCTGCATATTCTCCACCTTATATCCCCCCCCCCACTTCTGTGATTTACAAAACATCACTGGTGAGATTTTGTCAACCACTTGAAGGTGGCCTTTCAACACAGGTGGTCTCTTAATGCAGGTGTTTGCGGAGACCATTTGAACTTTATTATTTTGATTTAAAATAGGAATCTCCTGTACCTGAGAAAGTACAATGGAGACATTGAAGATTTGGCACTCAATTTCACCGTCAACAACAATGATTTTGGAGAGGCTGAGGTATGTCACCAAAACAGAGTTTGATTAGAGATACATTTTTGGTTGATTAATTTGCTGTGCAACATGAATAATAATGATTAGCAGGAAAGCGCAAGGAAGTAGAACTACTTACACTATATATGCAGCCTAATAACATTGCCGTGGATATGGGAACTCTATTTCTTACGTTAATCTACTAATTCGTGACTTTTCTTTTGTTGATCGTTGTGATGTGTTTAACTATAGTCTGTGGAAAAATGTATGTGATTGTATTGCGAAGAGGAAGAGGAACGGGATATTTCCAGAACATTACCGTTCCAACAACAACAAAAACAACAACAACAACAACAATGACATTTACAAAATGGTGATGAATTTACAGAATCTAAACGACGTTTAGATTTCGGATGTTACAAATTATAAAAGACAGAAAATGAGATGGATGTAACAACATCACTTGTACTGGAGTTCTAAACGGAGAATATTCGATTACTGAAGGAATGAAGAGTAGAAATATTTACTGAAATAAATGGAGGCTTTAGTTTCTTAGAATTATCACAAATGGTATAGTTTCAGTCTTACAAACAGAGCAGATTGTTCTCAGGTAGATCTACTACACCGTAAAGAACTTTGTAAAGAGTCTCATGTTAATTGTGTGAGCTTTGACATTAATGCATTCAAATATGATTTTATGGATATTGAAGCGAGTTTGTCAATTGAGATTATGTCAATATCCGATTAAGTGAGCAAAATATTCAATTGAGAATACCTTTTGCAGCTGGAGAACAAATCTTGAAAAGTTGAAATTGACCATTAAAGATACTGAAATGTAACCAGCCTGCACTTGTCGAATCAAGTACTTGATGAAATGCAAGGGAAGAAGATAATCAAGTTGACAATGATGCTGAGTGACGTTTGCCACAAATTCTATTCATCTTTGCAGGTGATTGAACTGAAGCCAGGGGGCAAGGACATTGCCGTCAGCAGCAATAACAAATTGGAGTACATTCATCTCATTGCCGATTACAGGCTAAACAAGCAGGTATGGCGAAAACCTGAACATTGTTCTCAATATTACATGCAGTTGCTGTTTTTGTAACACAGAATGACTTGCATTAGTAGGAGCAACTGCTGCTTCATTTGTGCTGGTCTGACAATCCATTTAAGGGAATTCCAATTAACATTGGTGTGACATTGAGGCCGACAGGCACTGTGGTTCTATGTTAGCATCATTTAAGTTACTTTTACATACAGGTTCCATAAAACTGCTTGCGGCTAAACTCATTCCCATTGATAAGTGATTTAGCCTTGATGCTTGGTTGGTGGGAATTATTTAGTTGCGACTGGTAGCGGAAATGCTAGCAAACCTGTAACCCATACCAAGCACCAGTCACACTGATAAGCAGTGCAAAACTATGACTTAGTGGCCAGATACAAATTTAAGACTTTCTTGGAATATGGTCGTGGATTGGGTGGGTGGGGAGGCAAGAGCATCCTGGCTGTTCCTCGTGTATCTAGGCATGGCGGATAAACGTACGTTGAACAGGAGTACAACAGAATAATTAAAGTAAAAAAATATAAATTAAGTTCAATTTGTTGCCTTCTGACAGAAATATATGAATTGATTAAGTCTGTTGTTCTTCTTGTGTTATGAGAAATGAGTTGTATTTTATCCCCACCTCAAAGTATTTGAGTTATTCTTGCCGATTGCAGATTCGACCTCAATGCAATGCCTTCCGTGCTGGTTTGTCAGATGTCATTTCATTTGATTGGCTGCAAATGTTTGATCACAACGAACTGCAGGTAAGAGACGTTGATATCCATTCAAGCAGATTTTAATTTAATGTGAGTCTTGTTTATATGTGAGCTCTTTAGAACTGAACGACGCATACGTCTGTGGTGTCATGCAAGATGCCAAGTGTGTTGAAGCATCAGTGTTTTATGCGTTGGTTGTTATATTGCTCTGGTGTCAAGTTGGCAGCGATAGTTTTGTATCGTTATCTGTAGAGTTGCAACTGAGGGACAAGTAACAAGGTTTTTCCCTGATGTGGAGCGGGGAATTTCAGAAATATGGAGAAACTGTCTTAGAGTGGGGAAATAGGGTGCAGTGGTTGCAACTCTGAGCATGTGACATTAGTATGATCATATTGGCATTATGGTTCAATTTTATTTTACCATTAATTACCACTTGTTTGTTTGTTGATTTATCTGTAGGTCTATTCCGCTGTTTCATTTTGCAGTTATTATGTGTGTTATGGAGAATTAAAAGTGCGAATAAAGTGATGTGTGAATATATAATTAGTGTGCTCAGAGTTGTTGACAAGAAGCCGCTCGCTGTGTGAGCTCTGTCTCGATTGCTTACAGCCATGAACTTACAGTCAGTCCTCTTCATATCCCACCATTTTTATATCCAAATGTTCTTCCAGGAGAGTGAAATATATTCTGTACAGTGAAACCTGTCTATAACGGTCACCTTTGAAACTTGAGAAAAATTACCTTTAGACAAGTGGCCTTTCTGTCCAGGTTAACTTCTATAGAAAGTGTTATTTTGGGGTTATAAAGAGTGGCCTTTATACACAGGTGGCTGCTCTATAGATGTGGCGGCTAATAAAGATTTGACTGTACTTATCATGTTATTTTATATTGCAGATAATTAAGAAACTAATTGTTTTCTTAGGTGATTATTTCTGGAGCGTCAAACCCAATCGACTTGGAGGACATGAGAGCACACACGACGTACTCCAGTATGGCTAAGTAGATCCACAAAAAAATATTGGAGTATTTCAAATGCAAAAACGGTCCTGCTCATTTGTCCAACACATCAACATTTTTATTGGATTTCACTGTCTTCAGGCGGTTATAAAGACGACGAGCCCTACATCGATGCATTCTGGGATATTCTAGAAGACACAACGGATGTACAACGAAGGAAATTTTTGAAATTTGTCACGAGTTGTTCACGTCCTCCACTTCTCGGATTTAAAGTGAGCATCATTCTGTGTACTTGAAAGGGGGAGGGTTTCAAGTGCAACAGTGAAAACCTGATACGGTATAACCCATTAACTCTGTTAGTTTCACCACGGTTAATATCAAATCAGTTTCAGAAGTAAGCTCTGTCAGAGTCAACTATTTTAACCCGTTTAATATCACATATCATTTACAGTCAAACCTGTATTAGCGTTTACCTCTATAGAGCAGCCACCTGTGTATAAAGGCCACTCTTCATAACCCCAAAATGATACTTTCTATGGAAATCAACCTGGACAGAAAGGCCACCTCTTTATAAAGGTCATTTTTCTAAGGTCCCAGAGCTGACCGTTATAGACAGGTTTCACTGTATTATCTAGATTTTTGACTGGAAAATCATAGTGACATTAACGAGGTTACATTGTACACATCATTACTTATTTGTGCGATGCATCATGACAAGGAGAAAGCTGGAGACTTTCGTATTCCATAAAATGATTATATTTGGTAGACGTACTACTGAACTACTGGTCCCACGACAGGGAGAGATGGCAGAGTTCCAAGGAGTACATATGGTCGTTCGTTGGTGATAGAGCTCTATGTTGTGAGACAGCATATAATAGAATACAAACGGAGTTGTTGACATGACGAAGAACAGACAAGAAAGAGAATGATTACAATATGACGCGGCTACAAATAAGACACGGTTACAAAAACCTCAAGAATCAGTCGTGCTACTGTATAGTATTTGCATGCCATGTAAACATAAATTAGTAATCAATTGTATCAAGAACTGATTATGGGTTTTCGAATAAACTACTATCAATCAATCAATCAATCAATCAATCAATCAATCAATCAATCAATCAATCATGACTATACAATGACGACATCAAGTTCACACTCACCGCGCATCAGCCACTACAATGTTGTGAACTTATACAGGCAAATGTCAGTGACCTTTGCTAACGTGTTTGTCCATTTCATATTTCAGGAGCTTTGGCCTGCATTTTGTGTGCATTTTGGAGGTGAAGAGGACCGTCTGCCTTCTGCGAGTACATGCATGAACTTATTAAAGCTACCACGTTACCAGACAGTTGAATTATTGAAAACGAGACTATTGTATGCGATTGAATCAGAGGCAGGATTTGAACTCAGTTGATCGCACACAAAACGAAATTGAATATGTCGTGCGCAGGGGAATCTCATTCCTGTTAGAATACAAATGTACAACTTTATATCTAAACACGTACAATCAAATCTTATTAAAATGTTTTTACACATTACTGTAAGATTAATTGTTACAAAATGTAACATGACATGGAGTTACATAAACATAATGACGGACTGGTCATCTTTGATGCGGAGTCCTACCAGTGATTGGCTCTGAAGTTGACAAACTTTTTATTGTTGTATTTTTTGTTGTCTGCTCTCAAAACGTTAACTGTCATCGTTGTACTGTGATTGTTTTGCTGGGGTCATAACGAGTTAGTAACAGCCCTGGAGTAGTGCATGCCAGGCTAAAGGTCAAGTTGTGACGAAGAATGTTTCAGCAAATTGGGCGTAGATGCTGGCCTTCCACCGCAGCAAAAGCTTCTGATCGTAATGTATACCTGGGGTTGTCTGGGATGCCATGGTGAATTTGCAAGACAGATGCTACTTCCAAGATTGCCACATCACATTTTCCATTGCACACATACACCACTTGCTTTCAGCACTAATTGCCCGCCGTCCTGTCGCTATGATTTTGATTTAATGAACAGTGTACGTTGCCATTTTGATTATGTGCTTATGCAGAATGTTAATATCTTGAGTCGACATAATGGAACAAATCTAAGAGCCTTCATCGATGATTGCCTGTCAGCCGCTGCCAGCTCTCCGTTTGAGGCCTAAAATAGAAACATATAATATTAATTCTATATCAATTTACAGGAAAAACGCAGCTTATTACAGCTAAACTTGACCAATCAGTTATTGAATGCAGATTTTCTTTAATTGTATTAGCCACAAGATAACCAATAAAAAATCTTACGATGAGATCGATTTCATATCATAAAGCAGCTGGTACCACGTGGCTGGTACTAACACATTATGACGATTGGACAATATGACGGATGACGCGTCGCAATGGATATGAGGAATAATTCAAGATAACAAAACACAACTCAAGGTTCGTGTTAGCTCCGAGCACATAGCCAAGATGGCAGACCCCACCTCACAAAACTAAAACTGTAGATCACATGTTAGCTGCGCTATATTACATCAAGTGATGTGTTTGTTACATAACCAATGCAAATAGTTAAGATGTTACTGTCAAACAGTTCCTGTAGAGATCCATCCTTTTAGGAGGCATCAACGGTGACTGTTGTAGGGGTGAAGGAAATACATTGTCCCTGGAATAGTGTCATCTTATTCGTGACCATGGTTACATCACAAAATCAACATTCTACTGACTTGGTAAAGTAAGCAGAAAGGATTACGCCATGCAACTCTGGTTAACATCACATCTTGCGAAAGTTCATGCACTCCAAAGATGTGCTTTTTCCTATGTGACTCCTTGTCGTGACTCGCAACATTGTTACTATAACACGCTTTTCTTGGAGAAGGGCGCCAGAACAAATATACAACAATTTGTTTGTTAGGTTCAATGATAGGCCTATAAGTTATTCCCTACATTGGGATCTGTGTGGACTTACAATATCTGCTGTCAAACAATGTTCTTACCGTTGCCGTGCCTGAGGGCTGATCGTAACATATCGAAGTCATTATTTTTTTTGTCGTTTTGTTTATCCCCTGAAAAACAGACAAAAAGACACCCTGGTCACAGCTGGCAAAGTAGCAATGAACAAGTTATTGAAAACATCACAGCTTCTCTGAGACAACAGTCACATCGACTGACAATCAGTAATAATAGAAGCATTCGTGCAGGAAAACAATTAGACAGAACATGAAAAGACTTCAAAAGAGTTGGCAAAAATAACGATTCAATAAGTGGGCAGCCAAAACTGTGCCTTACAATTGGCTTTTGACAGGAAATGCTATCTGAGCAGTTCGATTTAGCAGTCTTTGCAGCAGTATGCTATTACGGAAACAAACAAAGCTTAGAATCTACACATTTATAGACAGGTGGCCTTCTGTCCAGGTTGATTTCTATAGAAAATGTCATTTGGGGGTTATGGAGAGTGGCCTTTATACACATGTGGCTGCTCTATAGAGGTGGCCGCTAACACAGGTTTGGCTGAATGGCATTGATGCCGGGGTAGCCTAATAAGCCAATGGCTTGTTTCCCTTGGGGCCCTCAACAATTTAAACCACAGAAGAAATGGCACATATGCAGTATGTGTCGGCTGGTCCAGGAGTCAAACCCAGGAATTCTGACTGGCAGTCACACATACTAACCACTAGACCACACCGACACACAGCAAGGTCAATTAGCTGTCACCTAGAATATCTGTCTCCCATTCTTCTCTTGCCGTTGAGATTAATTCCGCTACCATTGTCAATAAGTCATTCAAATCAGCAATTTGACTCTAAAGAAAAACGTCAATTTAAATCAAGAGATCAAGCTTGTTAAGGAAAGACAAGCAAAACAACAATTAGCTGAATCCACAATTAATTAATACCAAAATGAATCTTAGAAGTGTCAGCAACGTTTCCTCATCAGGGTCGTTACAAAAATATTGTGTGAGGCTCATGATTTTTGAAGCAGTTACAGCGAAACCTGTCTATGATGGTCACCTTTGGGACCTGAGGAAATGGCCTTTATAGACAGGTGGCTTCATTTTTAGGTTATAAACAGTGGCCTTTATACGCGGGTGGCTGCTCTATAGAGGTGGCCGCTAATACAGGTTTAACTATAACATATCTGCAAAGTGAAACTGCAGCATCGTTTAATCGTATTTACTATCAATTTTCCTGTAGTGTATTGTATAGCAGGGAGCACCACATAACAATGATAGAGGTCATCTTGCATGCCAGGGTCCATGCTGCCATTTTACAACATTACTACCCATTTCAGTCTGGTATAAAATGTTGCAAATGAGAACTCTTGTTATGCTAACAACACACCACAATAATAGAATGGAGATGGGTATTATGTTTGAACTTACTGCACTGTCTCAATCATAATGACGCAAACTTCACCAACCAGCCCCATTTGGCACCTAAAAGTCAATTGCCTATACTATACTAGTCGTAATATCTCGGCTGGTTATCAGTGTGACGGTGCTTGGCGGTGTTTGGGGGTGATAGTATTCCAATGCCAAAAGTGAAAGAAGATGCACATCAAATAAGCTACCAATGACAGAATGCAAATTCCAACCTACCTTAAGTATCAAATATTAAATTAACCTAGTTTCGGATGCGCCTTAATTGTTTCTATCAGATCCGAGAGAAACAAATGACTTTCAAGATAGAAACTGATGCAAGACGTCACAAACCTTCGCGGTTTCACTGTTGATCTCATTGGCGATTGTATCAAGAGTGTGCTCTTCTGCTTCAAGCTCTGGGACGTGCTTCGTGCGAAGGGCATCAGGAACTGCAAGCAATGACAACGTTAAATTGGTAATTCAGTTTCAAATACTGCATTCCGGAGCATATAAGTTGCCCACACGTATAATGGTATAAATGGCAGCCCAATTAACAGCATGAAAGTGACATTGCACAGAATAAAGACTAACACAGAAGAGATTTTTAAAGCGCGACTTATTGCGCATGAATACGAAAAATTTACTTGCGCAACAGCGATTCTTATCTAACGCATTTTGCAAGTAAAACATAATTGACTTTTAATCAGATCTGATTTAAAACATTGTATAGGGCTCCTGAGCAATTATGCTTTGCATATAAACCTGCTTTAAGCAACCACACAATGAACCACGGAAAAGTGGTCTCAAAACACAGGTAACTACTGCATTATGTGAAGACTAAAACCCTATTTACACTGCACCAACTAGCCCAGGTTAAACCCGGCTTAAGCTAACCCGGGTTAAATCGGCACCAATTTACACTTGCATAGCATAAATTGCAATCTAAACAAGAACTGGGGTCGAACCCAGGTTAACTTTCTCGGCGCATGCGTATACTGCTTGCTCCATACAAAATGTTTTCACGCTACGGGGTCGATCGTTTGCAACTTGGTTTGAACAATCTGTTTCTTCCTCCCACATGAATCCAGTCTTTCTTGAATGTCACCCCCACAGCTTTCCAAGAATACACAGCTCTTCATCCCACAAAGTTTGTCCACGGTCGACTTTCGTGGCGCTCTCCATCGTTGTGATGCAAACCACTGCCGAAATCTGAGCCGAAAGCATTCCAAATTTTCACGCTCTTTCCATAGCATCGGTCAAAGAACGTATGTCTGCACATGCACGGACTTAAACTAGCCCGGGTCGAACCCACTTTCACATTTAAACTGCAGTAAAGTGGGCGAACCCGGGTTGAACCCACCTCCTGTACGTGGGTTAGGTTAACCCGGGTTCGACCTGGGTTAACGTCATTTACACTTCCAAAACTAACCCGGGTTCGCCCTGGGTTAGTTTTAACCCGGGTTAGTTGAATGTAAATAGGGCTTAAGGGTGAGGTGGTCTCCTAAGAAGACAGGTGGACAAACTGGAATTATTGGGCTCACAACCTACCAACTTCATGGCTAAAACTGTGCATTCTTCCTTCTGTGGCTTTCTGAAAGTGAGAAAGAGAATAAAACAATCTGGTGTAAGGACAAAAATTCAATAAATCCACTCAATTATGAAAACAGGTAGTTGCAAACCAAGCAAGAAAGAAATGTACCTCTAACACCGGATCCACATCAAGCGCAACGGCAATTGGAAGCAAGACAAGATTCCGCAACACAGGCATACGGTCTCCTTTCAACACCTTATTCAAGTTGTTTATTTGTCCTAAGAGAGTCAATTGGAAGCGAGATCAAGCAAAGATCTGCAGTTTTCAATTGAGTTAATGCGAAAACATTGAAGAGGTCAAGGAAAATAAAATATGTACCAGACAGAAGGGCATAACTATCCAACATCTGGGGCCTGAGAATGGAAAACAGAAATGTGAACAAATAGATAACGACTGCGTTAGGAACCACAACAAAAAGATTTTCTTGTCAATGGCTCATTCCAACCATATCACATACTAACCCTCAAATGAACTAATGAGGATGCATGTTGTGCAGATGACCAGCAACAGACAATGGATAAAAAAAATGCTTACATATATTGCCAGCATTGAAAAGTCATGCTCAGAGAAGCTTCTGACGTAACTAAAATGTAACATGTGCTGGCTAAAATGTTGACATTGCTAAAGCATAAATATTGCCAGCATATCACAAAGGCCGGTCGTCGTAGTTAAGAGCTGATTTCGGTGCTCCTTAGAAGAGGGCTTGTATGACACGGAGAACAGCTTAGGATTGGACCACACAATGATGTTATGCAGGCATGCTGCTGATTGAAGCGTTGAAGTTTCAAAAAGTTGCTGTGGCTTTTTGACAACAATGTCAACTCTGGGTACAGCCCAGGTTCTTCTGCAGATGAAAAGATCAATGCGAATTCGTCAAAGATGCGTAAAGGAACAGTGCCTTCTACAGTCAAACCTGTATTAGCATCCACCTCTATAGAGCAGCCACCTGTGTATAAAGGCCACTCTTCACAGCCCCAAGATGACACTTTCTATAGAAAGCAACCTGGACAGAACAGAAAGGCCACTTATCTATAAAGGCCATTTTCTCAGGTCCCAGAGGTGACAGTTATAGACAGGTTTCACTGTGACTATGAATTTAACATAGGACCATTGGGCCCCAGCAGGCATCTATGCCATAACGCAACTCAACAACAGGTTTCCTAGTCAACATTGCAGCAACCACTCAAACAAGTACAAGTAGCTCCATCCAACGTGACTTCCTCACGTACCAATCAATTTGGGTTTGTTCCAGTTTCGCCAGCAACGAACTCAATGACGTTTTCATATCTTGTACACGCCCAATCAGCATGTCAAGGGACATTGAAATCAGCTTCTCATCCTGAAAAGGATTTTCAGAACATTAGAATGAGGAGAATTTCATCATTGTTATGGTTTGAATCCCTGTCAAAATTAATGGCTGGTCTAATTCTGATGTTTTTCTTAATTTAACATCATACACCACAAAATGTTCCGATAAAAACCTTGATTTGATCAAGTAGAAAGATTATTACAGTGTAACCCCGTTAATATCACCTCGGTTAATATCACAACCCGCTTAATATCACTTCAGTCTGAGAACCAAGCTCTGTCTGTATCAACTATTTTAACCCGCTTAATATCACGACCCGCTTATTATCACGATTTCGATTGGAAAACCATAGTGATATTAACGAGGTTTCACTGTACTTGAACATGAATAAGACAAACCGTTAAAAACTTACGGAAGCGTGTCTGCAAGATGACTCATCAAACAGTACCTTTCACAAACATTGTTACGGTTGGCGGAACAATATTCCCAAAAGCTACGCAGTAGATACACTACTCGTAATAATCAGTGTATGTATTCTTTTTGTAATCGTGTCGTTCCCCTTTGGAACTCNTGCCTGTCAAATGTATGTATGTATTTTTCAACATCTTTGACAAATAAATCAAATCAAATCAAATCAATATCTACATTGTATTGTTTAAAATTGACTGGAGATAATACGTTTATGATTAGGATAAGGAACGGATGTAGGATTATAGATGAGGAGGTCATACATTCCGAGGCAGAGCCCCAGGTGCTGAAGGCATCCCTACCAGGGGGATTTGGAAGCATGCTCCCCCTGTAAAAACCAGGTCAATTGATTATTAAAACTAGCGATGTTGTTAAAAACTTGCAAATGAAGTGATATAATATCAGCATGTAAATCTTTCAACATCCGAAAAATAAATGAAATAGATATTCGTCAGGTAACCAGAATACTTATTCCCAGGGTTCTGCCGACGCTGGTCGGAGCCGGTCGGGCCCGACCGGCACCAAAGTT
>OFHS01000917.1:3015-15844 GCA_900245855.1 Calvadosia cruxmelitensis
TGTGTTTCACTTAAGGCAATGACATCGTAGGTGTAGCCGTGGAGAACATGTTGCAAATGTTCTGCAGCCAAAGCATGCTCGAGTGTTGTAAGTAACGTTCCAACATCCAACTGTAAAGCTGGAAAGACCGGACTGCTGGACAGTGCCATGGCAAGTCAGGAAGCCTAATGTTTGTTAATTGTCTGTGACAACCCCTGTCCCCTGGCCACCATTCAAATGAGGTGTCTGAATGAAAAGTCCTATTGCCGTCTATCAGAAAGAATGTGCCATTCTACTTCAGTTACTATGACAACAATCACACTTTGAGACTTAAAAGTGACATCTCCGACGAAGACTATTGACTGCTTGCCTACTGTTGTTTGTAACACTTACAACTGCACTTCAGCTGTGTCATGATCCGAAATTCTAAATTGAAATTGGTCTGTTTTATTCTTGTGAACATTACTCCTTGTAGGATCCATCTTTTTATTCTATTTGAATGAAAGTAAATCATGTGGCTTTAGTATTGAGAAAATCAATCTTGCTAAACATACAACTGCAATTAAAATGGAAAACATACAGTGAGAGATGGCATTAATTGTACATTTAGAGTCATTTCCAATATGCGATTTTGAATTTTTGAACCAAGAGGGAAAAGGGACATGGCATCGCAAAATGAATTGTGAATCATTTTTCAAGAGTTATTTCAAACGCTGCAATCTGATTCATTCAAACTCAGTAGAGATTGTGGATATTCCGTGGCAATTTTTAATTAAAATTCAATCAATATTTAATTGTTCAAAGTTATCATTCAAATTGAATGTTGAGTTACTACGCTAGTCCAAGCTTGAATACAAATACCACAGCTTTAATCACCAAATGCTGTTAATATCTTTGTTTCAAATCGTGTTGGAATCATTCACAAATCACGGGCGTAGCAAAACTAAAAAAAAACTTACACGTGTCCACCGCATAGTGCCTATTAAACCATGCGAGGCTTATTCATAATGGCCACCAAACGTGTCCATAACAACAAACAGAAACATTGAATGGTTGTCTTTTTTGGTTGATTGATTTTTTCTATTTGCTCTTTAGGATCCCTTGAAGCAAGCGGAGGCTGCCAAGCTGAAAGGAAATAAATATTTCAAAGGGAGAAAATATGAATTGGCAATTGATTGTTATACAAATGCCATCACAGCTTGTCCACCAGAGCACACAGAGCAGTTAGCGACGTTCTACCAAAATAGAGCTGCTGCGTATGAACAGTTGGTATGTTGCGTCTGAATGCAATGCGGTCTTGGTGATCAGCGTGTCAACTGCTTTGCATTACATGTCTGATAATTAAAATAGCTACATAATATGATAAGTGCTGCATGGAGATAGTTTTGTGTCCTTCATTATCCACTTGGATGTCAGCTGTCATTTGATTATGTTGTGCCATTGTTGGTATGATCGCATCCTGCAATTACCGGTAAGTCTTTTTTGTTGCATCCTGGTTTGCTTATATCAATTTTTATATTCATATTGGACGGTGCAATTTATGGAAATTGCTTATTCCTCCTCTTGGACACGGAACATTGACAAATATATCAATGCCATAATGTGATTCTGAATGCTTCAAGACCAATTCGGGTTTTAGCATCGCTAAGAGGGGCGATTGCTTTTTCCAATATTTGTTTGCATTTCTCGTTATGGCCCAAATATTGTTATTCTTCTTTTAGTAGCAAGGATGCTCCCAAGTTCTTCAATGAGAGCTACTTTGGTCTTGTTTAGATGTTGATTGTACTCTTTTGCCTCTTTCAGAAAAACTGGCAAGAAGTTGTCTCTGATTGTTCACAAGGTTTGTTCTTCATCATCATCATTTATTCTGGAATCCGATAAGCTTACAAAGCTTTTTTCCACAGAGCAGATACATGTATGATACAACAAAATTTTAGATTACTGATATCAACATTAAACAATATATAAAGGGTAAACATCATGTGAATAATTTGAATTATTTGAAAAGGAACAAGTTTGAGTGCCTAAATGCCTACGACAAAGATACCTGAATCCGGCCAGGTCAGCCACTTCCTTGATCGAAGAGGAAAATTCATTCTACAGATATGCCCCAGCAAACTGAAAGGAATTGTTGTGACAACTTTGAATGTATATGTTATTGTTTGTGGATGATCTCGTTTTTAAAATATAAGTGAGGAGTCAAATAGATTGTCTAGCAAAGGAGGAGCAAGGTCATGTCATGAAAAGTAATTACCGGTAGTTACAGTTACTTTCAAAACTAGTTTTACCGTTTTCTATTATTATTGTTAGAATGGAAATTTAAAGTTTTTTATGTTTTAAAACATCCTTCTGGATACATGGCTTTTTTCTGTGGTAGATTTTGGTGTGAATACAGTGTAACTCAGTTAATATCACACCCTCGGGAAAATCGTAAAACGTGATATTATCCGAGTCGTGACAATAACCGAGTCTCATACTCAGACCTCTAATTTTGCAGGAACAGCTCAAACAATAGCAAAAAGTGGGCCATAGAACAGCAAACTCTGTATCAACATCAAACAGAGCAATTATGTAGAGATTTTAGCAACACAAGACTCATTTTCTTTGGTTTGTCACGCTCAATGAGGCAAACACAATGAAAAACACTTCATCAACTTTTTCTTTCACGACAATTACGGTGCATATAAATCCAAGCAAGGCAACAAATCACGGAAAGCGTGACAATAAGCGAGTGTAAACATAAAAATCCTTTGAAAATCCGTGATAATAACTGAGATGTGACAATATCCAAGGTGATATTAACCGAGTAGAATAATAGAAAGCTTAGGGACTGGCAAGCGGAATTTCATTTTCCGTGACAATAACCGAGACGTGATAATATCCGAGGTGATATTAACCGAGTTATACTGTATTAAAATGCTCTGAATCTTATTGTATCTTAAAACTGCCCACAATCAAATTTAGTTAGAAACTGAATGTAACAAAAAAGTTACAGTTAAAAGTTACTTTTAGTGAAAAGGAACTAGTTACTTGAAAAGCAAGGTTCAAAATAACTTTCATTTACAAATATATTCACTCTCAGTTGTGCGTATCACGAGAAGTCGTGGGTCTTTTGCTTGGCTAATAATCATTCAATTTTGAGATGTATAACCTGGGCCTTGAAATGACGAGTGGTGCTAACAAGAACTAGCTTGTCTCCAATCTCCACAACTCAAGTGTTGCTACCTTTGCTGAAATATGTAAAAGGCATAACACAATGCTTGTGTATTGTTCTTACTTTGGCTAGTCCTTGTCTGGGTTTAGTAGCTAAAAGCAGCTAGCTTTCTCAATTTGGTTATTCCACTGACAAATGCTGTTGTTGTTGTTTCTGTAGCAATTAATTACAACAAGAAATATAGCAAGGCATTGAGTCGAAGGGCCAGAGCCCATGAGAGCCTCAAGATGACAAGGGAATGCTTGCAAGGTTCGTCATCCCCCGTCATATAGATATGGTTGTAAGTTGTAACTAATATCTGTCTGCTAGCATGTATGTTTACAAAATCCAGTTGTGCGTTTGATTTATCACGGGTGCCTTTGCAAATCCCAGTAATACGCTCAAAAAGGCTCCTTTCGTCCACGGTGCTTCTGACTACTGTTTTAGAAATGTACGGAAGCATGTTTGCTTGTGGAAATCAGGCTTCTGGATCTAGAAATTTACAGGAAATTTCTCAACTGATTTCTCAAAGTCAAAAAGTGAGACTCATTTGTGTCTCGTTGTTTTGTTTACACCGGTTTTCCCAAATTTTCTTCTCTACCCTGATTTCAATGTTTGGATTTCAACAGAAACATCTGAAGTAAGCAATCTTGCAATAAGCAACACTTAAGTGAAGATGAATTGGGAAATCGATGTATGAAAGCAGCGCTACCGCTGTAGTCAACCAAACACAAATTTCCTTCAAACTCCGGCACAGTAAAACCAGCTGGCCAAGCTGCTTGTTGTCACTTTATTGCTAGAAGACTTCCAGTCAGTGCTTTAATGCACAGCCAAGCTTCTTCCTGAAGTAGGAAAGTCCTTTTTGGTTTCAGGACTAAACCAGCGTAATCTCCGTTTTGTTTGGAGGCATTTGCAAAAGAAATCATCGCAGTTTGACTTCTGACGCAAGTCTATTCTAAATATCATCTCAACACTGTCAATATAATTCCTTTGAAGTTACTTTGTGGCCTGTGCCTGGAATGGAAGGCGACTTTGTCAGCCATTTGTCTTTGAAACATTGGAGCTGCAAAATCCTTCCAACAGTGTGACTTGATCACAAACAACGCTCCATTTTTGAATGCTTGTATGGATTTCACCATGCCTGAGTACTCGCAACTGCACGTGGTTGCAATTAGCAGCTGAAACATTAGATAAATTGTATGATCTAGCCAAGCAGTTGATTATTGATTGCTTTCCATGTTTTGTTCTCCAACATGGGATGAGCATAACAATAGTGAACCACTTGACGATAAGCATTTATGCAAGAAGTCACATGCTTCTCAGAACAGTGAAAACCAACAGCTTTGTGTATGAATTTGATTCATTTCATTTCAGGGAAATTCGGGCTATCATAGAACACGCTCGTTGTAGGGATGACGACAAATTGTACTAGTGGTGGTCTACTTTAACAGCTCACTTGTATTAGCGCTTAACACTGTTGCAAATCATGTAACTGTCAAATGAGATTGACAAATTTTTAAAAGTTTTTTAAGTGTTTTGTAATGTAACTTTGTATTGTTGAAGTGTTTTGGTTAATGATCAAACGAAATTGTTTTCAGGGGACAGTTTTAGGTTTTAGAACTATACCTTGTCAGATGTATTGTGTTTATTTCAGTCGATGTGCTTCTATCTTGAGTTTGTTGTATTTTTCTTGCATTGGAGATAGAATGACCACTGTTTCCCTCCTGTTGATCCTCAGATGCAACGGCCGTATGTCTGCTTGAAGGATTTCAAAGTAGAGAGAGCATCACTCAAGCAGACAGAGCATTGAAAGAACTGGGCAAGGCATCAGCAGCAGAGCATTTCAAGGTCAGATGCATAAGCTTGCCTACTGTAGCAGATCATACCAGACTTGTTCCTTTTGAGAAAATCCCCGAGTACGAGTGCCTGGCTAGCGAGTACGAGTGGCATTTTATTTTTTTGCCAGTACAAGTACGAGTGATGAGTGAAACTTCTGCGAGAACGAGTGGGACAATAATATCGTCAAGTACAAACGCAAAGTGCCAGATCGATAAATTGAAGGGAAAATTAATTTATTTGCGTTTGTAAATCCAACCTGAAGTGTGAAAAATCTGTCGCGTGTGCACTCGAGTATGAGTGAATTCACTCCAGTGCCCAAGTCTGGATCATACTGTTCATACACCTTGCCAATTGGAAAGCAGACTGCTGTCTATCATGTTGCCATTTACATAATACTCATGCTGATACTCATTTGTGCTCACCACAAGAATCCAAGACTTGTCAGTCAGCTAATAGTCATACACTCACTGAAGTAGATTGGCGTTGCTGGAGATTGCAGCTGTTCGTTGCTGACACTGCAGTTTTATGTGCTTTACCTGACACGCCCTTTAAGATTGATCTTCTACTTCTTTTATGTAGTGTTTCTACGGCACACATGAGTTTCATTGTTCTGCTTTGCATGCTTCAGTTCAGATGGTTTATCCTTCTGGTGTGTTTTGCAACTCCTGCTGTGGTCTACATTCTGCTACATTCTGCTACATACCGCAGCGACTGTTTTGCTTAGCAGTAGTTTAAACACACATTGAATGTGACTTCTTTATTCAGAAGCGAAAACCTGTTCTTCCTTCTCCGACATTTATCAAGTCATATATGGATTCTTTCCATGAAGGTTAGTAATTTTGTGCTGCGTTCGAAATTAGTGACAATGTGAATTTCATTAGTTTTCTTGTGCTTGTAAATGGAGTTTTGTTGGCTATTTTATTTCTTGACAGATATATTTGCTTGCGATTTCTCCGACGAAGAGAAAGATGGTCCATATTTCAAGGTGGCTGAAGCAATAAAGTCAAGCCAGTTTGAGGATCTCTTGCCTTTGTGCTCTTCGGAAATAGATCAGGGTATGCACGTTTCCAATTATTCTGAAAATTGATGTCACATCATGATGGGATACCTGACTGTACAAGTGATATTTCTCTTGTTTCTTCCCGACTGAAGGTGGCAAACATGCTGGTCTAGCACTCTTGATGAGAGCAACACTGCACACCTTAATGTCAAGTATAAATGAAGCAATGGCTGATTTTGAAAAGATCCTTGATATGGAGGAAACTGAAGACACTAAGAAGGTAGCATGATATGAATGCCTGAGTTTTCCCAACTCCGCCACTCTTGTTGCCCTCAGTAGTGGGTTGTTTGCCATGATGTTTCTATACAAATGCCCATCTGTAGAAGTACTAGGCTATTTTAGAACAGATATTCAGATGTTGACTGCATTCATTTCGGCTGGTATGAATTTCATTTTCATTTGTATTAGTTGTGCAATTCAGTTCTATAAGATGTAGTTTGGTGATTATGAAATATCATGTGTGCCATTCACTTTATGTGGGTCATGACGTGACCAGGGGGTTGTTCTGTTAGTTTACTTTGTGCGATTTCACTTCAGATTCTTGTGAATGCCCTTATCAAGCGTGGAAGTCTCTTTATGCAGCAAGGCAAAGACGAGCAATGTTTCTTAGACTTTGACAAGGCGGAGGGAATTATGCCAGATAATCCTGATATTTACCACCATCGAGGACAGGTAGACCGAGCACTGTTCTTTGTTACCAGGATCAGTGATTACCACATGTAGCTTCTTGCTATCCGGGTAAGTTAACTAGTTGAGGTCAAATTGTTGTCGTTTTCTACTCTAGATTTACTTCTTGTTAGAAAAACTTGACAAAGCCAGGGACGATTTTGCCAAAGCAATCAAGTTGGCTCCTAACTTTGTTCACCCCAAATTGCAAGTGGCATACTGCACTTGTCGCTTGGCAATGCAAATGGGAATGCCTGGAATGCTTCAGGAGGCAAACAAAATACTGGACGAAACAACCAAGGACCATCCAGAAGCCGCTGAAGCATGGAGTCTCTATGGCCAGGTAAAATGGCTTCCAAATCTGAAAGACCAGCACTTGATTGATGGAGCATTCACTTGCAGATTTTGTGAGGGCTTAGTTGCTTGAGAGTTGTGAGTATGGTATTGCACTGCACACCAAGGCTAGGAATGACAACGCATTGTAATGAACCATATTTTCATCATCATCATTCATTCTTCAACCATGCGTCAAACATAGCCCATCTCAGTGTTGGAAACCGAGATTGTTCATCACAGAATAAGTGGCACGCCGTGAGAGTCAAACTCACGACCTTTGGACTGCCGGTCCACTGCTCTGCCATTGAGCTAGATGCATCCTCATAAATATGCCGAACAATCTCCCTTATATATCTGCCGCAGATTGAGCCTCGCTATGTCGTCTACTGGCCTTTTGGTAATACGACCACCTTTCCTTTTAAGAACCACTATGAAGTTTGCTTTGTAGAGTGTCAGTGTAAACATGCACTCTCCAACACTCAGTTATCTGGAAGGTCACATTTCAATTGAGATTAGGGACTATGCACAAATTGCTGCACTCGTCCTGAATACATCTCATCTTGATCTTCAGTTTTATTGTTTAGCTTCAATATCACCTCAAACTGGGTGCTTGGGTATCGACCATTGGTCCTGTCAGGTTGTCACATAATTAGTTTATTGCCCTGTTCTTAGTGGGAGTTAACAGGAAGTGCACACAGAGCTGTAGCTGTGGTGTGAAACGCAAACAGTGTTCACTTCTTTACATGATTCTCTTATCTTTTAATTAGTTGTTGCAAGATCAGCAAAGGTTCGATGAAGCCAGGGAAAAGATTGCAAAGGCGATAGAACTCCAGCCTGACAATCCAAGTAATTACGTCTACAAGGCATTGCTTGCATTGCAATCTAAACAAGATGTGGATGCAGCACAATTGCTGATTGAGAAATCAATTGAAGTAGATGACAAATGTGACTTTGCATATGAAACATTGGCAACTCTCCACGTGCAGAGGTACGATCTCCATACTCATCTGTTTCCAGGCTGATGTTGCCCAGTGCTTTGTGTTTACTGTGCATTCCCATTTCGCTGCTTATCGTGGCTCATTGCTTCTTTCAGGGGTAACTTGGATAAGGCCATTGAATGCTTTAGTAAAGCAATTGAATTAGTGCGGACGGAAGCGGAAATGGCTCACACATATTCACTTCTGGAAGCAGCCAAAGCACAGGGAGTTGTTACGAAAACACTTGGCATCACACTGCCACAGAACATCATCTAATGTTGCCGGGGCAACACCATCTCAAATTACACTTGCAGGACGATTAGACATGAAGAGTCTCGTGTCAGCATGGACGGCTGAAGGTGGATGCAATGGCTCACTAGGAAGGACCAATTACGGATGCAAAGTGTCTGACATCCATGGTAGCACCTTATCAAGAAATCATGGAAGTGCTTAGTAGAAATCATTTTCCTCCATTTGTATATTTCTGTTGTCTTCTGTTGAATTGTTATCTGAGCTGCATTGAATCCATGAAGAGGCCGGGCTATCAGAACGTGGATGGCAAACTAGCATGATTATGTTGTTTTGATACCTGTCTTTACTCTTGATTGATACCTCCCTCTGCACCAGTCCTTCATTTTGGTCTAGTCTTGACGTTCAATTCAGTATCCATTGACGAAGCGCAGTCCTAGTGCATTTCACAAGTGTTTTCTGGCACGTGCTTTTGAGTTAAAATCAACAATTTTGACAGCCAAGAACAATACTAGAAATTGACTGTCATTGACAAGGGTACGGCTGATTACATTTCAAACAAAGCTTTCGTTGCATCTTGACCTTTGGCAGAGGTCAACTCACTTATACCAAAATGCACTAGGGCTGCGCATGGCGGATTTATCTTCGAACGTTAGCTTCATTTTCTAGCATCTGCACCGTTGTCAGAATTATCTCTTCTGACCATATTTAAGTATTTAACCATTGCTCAGAATGTCCTTTTAAGCTTATTGCAGAATTTGTCCTCTTTCAAATGCTCTACCACCAAAGCCTATGCTATGTATATTTGACCTATCAATGTGAAAGCAGAGCTGGGAGCCATGCTGTTTATCTTTGGTCAATAAATTCAATTCCACATAATTGCACGAAAGTTTACAGTAGACATGAGATGTCTTTGAATACTTTAAGACTGTGTGCTTGACACTAATTTATCAGAAGGACACTACCATCAGATTGACAGGCAACTTGTCTGCTTTAGTGCTTTGTACAGAGCCAATTTTAAATACTGTAGCTAACACAATCTAAAAGAGAGACTTAAATTAAATGTTTATAAAAATCTGTTTGAGTTACAAAATAAGTTTTTAAGCTAAATATGCTGGCACTATCTTGGGCGGTCATCGTATAAGACATGCTGCAGTCTGCTTTGAAAGTCCTGATACAGAAGATCACCACCGTCAGGAACACGGTAGACGAACATGCTGAGGTCCATCAAACACAATGCTTTGCCGTTCATCTGGAAGCGCTCGGGGTATGTGTTTGAAATACCATATCTTCTTGAAGCCCACATTAGCCATTTGGATACGTCAACATCGCTCCACTCGCGCGGATCTGAATAAGATATTGCATTTATCAATGAAACTGCCAAAAGAAGCTATTTAGCTGTTGCGAAAGTGCAAAGCAAACAATTTCCAGCGAAAGAAACAACCCAAAGTATTAATCAGCTGGAATTTAGATATTCCAGCAAGAACACCATTGTGACAGTTCAAATGAGTACAAATGTATCTATTTTAACAGCATGATATGGTCCTGTCAAAAGTCTCATTAAAACCTTGACTGCACTAGAAGTGATCAAGCTACTAGTGTCAAGACGTTAACGATGGAGACTTTCACTTTCCACAATACGAATCCACAATTCCACATATATATTCAAGAGATATGTTGCTAGTGCCACGACAGGGAGAGATGGCAGAGTTCCACAGAGAACGTATCCTATAAGGTCATTGGTGCCACAGCTCTGTCGTGAGACACGACGTAGAATACAGGACAGACTGAGTTGTTCACACAACGAAGTACAGATGGGAAAGCGGAT
This sequence comes from Calvadosia cruxmelitensis, assembly GCA_900245855.1. NCBI lineage: Eukaryota > Metazoa > Cnidaria > Staurozoa > Stauromedusae > Kishinouyeidae > Calvadosia > Calvadosia cruxmelitensis. Next base: position 13,143 of record OFHS01000917.1, read on the forward strand.
GATTACAAGATGACACAGCTACATATTCTCACGATCACTTGACTAGCCTACACAATGACGACATCAAGTTCACACTGACCACGCGTCAGTCACTACACTAGCTTGAAACATATGGGCCACATTCATAATCCTGCTTATTGTGGATGGTCTAGGAGTAAAAAAGATGCGTGTTGCTTCCATCATACTTGCAGTCTCGCTTCCACTGTGTTTTAGGAACAAAACCCAATTTAATGGCATGTAATTAATCCCACTATCTTTTCAAATTGCTTGGAATAATTTAAAATTTGGTTCAAATAACCAGCATTATTCTAGTTGGATTTGACAGTCCTTATTTGCTTTCGTTATTGCTGGATTGACCCAATCAAACAGCTGGCCCTATATCATGGCGGTCCAATTAAGTGCAATGTACTCCACTGCGCTGATAAACAATGATCATACAATTTCAGTTCACAAGAGGTGGATGTGTCGATACTTCAATCACCAACTGATTTAGCAAAAACAGAACGGTAAAAAGGAACCAGACTATCTTTTCACACACGATTAAAGTCGTTAAATTAATTACTAGTTTATTAAATATCACTGGTTAAAGTAGTTGTTGGTCAAACACTGCTTATTCAGTGTTCTCCCTGTGGTAAGCCAGGGGGTCCACCTGGCCTTCCCCTTTGCCTGGTGAAACAATCCTCGTTTCCCTTCCAACTCCTTAGTTTCCACAATGATATTTAACGAATTTTAAATACAAAAAAACAAGGATGCATTAGCACAAATTAGCCATGCCAGAATAAAAGGGATGATAGAAGATTTGACAGGCAAGTGCTCTCCAACTAACTGATGTGAATTTTGTAAATGAATATTCACCAAGTCAATCTGAGGTCTACATGACAATACAACTACGATGGCACATCTAACGGATATCTTAATTCAATCAGATTGGTCCGACCATATGATATCCAAGGGAATAAGGAATACATTTATCCGGAATTAAAGAGACATTCATGTTTTCTGCTTATAAAATTGGAAGAACCAGTCCTGTTTTGCACTGATATAATGTTCCTATAATAATTGTATAGACAATGAAATCTTTAATTGTTTTGATTCTGTTCTTATTGTACACATGTACACCCAGCTGCATTCTTTGCATTTCGCACAGGGAATTTCGAAACTTTGTGAGGCTCAAACTCTGGTCATTCAATACACTGATACTTGAAACGTTATAAAAGAAATCATATTCAATACGTAAAACTATTAAAAAAATCAAAACTAAATCAGATTTGCAAGTCTACTTCTGCTTCAGTTTGGTAGATTATTTTGTTATTGGGGATGATGTTTGATATTATCAGAAGTTGAATGGGTGACCATGATACCTTGCGGGAAGTAGTCGTTGCTTCTGTCTTCGATATTGTTGTTGGTCGTGTGTCTGTCACTGGCCACCTCTGACGTCATGGCAGATGGATGGTACTCGGCGTAGCCCTGTTGCTGATGCTGAGGCTGGTGTTGTGGTTGTTGGTAGGGCAAGGTGGGACGAGGAGGGCAGCTGCAAAGCAAACATCATTAGCCAGTCAAACACAACACTGGAACCCAACGCAACAATCGTCAGTCAGGATGCAACGATTTGCGTTGTCTTAGGTCAATCAAGGGCTTCCTCTCAGGAAACACTTCTCAGCACCCAGAAAGCAAACGTGGAATAGCTTTCCAACTCCACCAGCAGGCAAATCAAAATGAAATTGGGCTGCAGCATTGCATGGCTTGCGAACGACTGGGCGCTGTGGCTTTTACCATCGATGGGACATCGAAGGAATGCCCCCCTGTAATGATTAAAATCTTCACCGCGAAATGTCATAAATTGTCAATCGACCATGGAAAGCAAGCAGCAACAACAACGGAAAGACGATAGGCCAGAGAGATTCATCTCTGTCAAATGCAAGCGAATTGACAACAATATCAACAGGAGAAAGTGCTGCTCTCTGTGCCATCGCTTCTACTCGACTCGAGAATGTTTGCAACGAACACACCACAGAGGCTGCCTCACCAGCGCAGAGATCCACGAAAGCAACCAATCGTCCAAGCTAATCCACGACGAAATACAAAGGCAATAGAACTCCAACGCCCTTGAGTCTCTTTCAGTGATTTGGCAAGTGACTAGGCAGCAGCATACAAGAATATCAGAGTGCAGCGAAGGAGTCCTTGCACAGAATCTGAGCGCGTAAAGATATTGTTCATTGTGATGACACTGCGAAGCGGATATCGTTTAGCTGACAAACGACAAGGGGGTTGCTGACCATATCAGAGACAGAAATTTGCCTCCGCCGGGGGGAGCGGGGCATCAGATAGCAAGACTGTGGCGGGCAATAGGAGCGGGCAAACGGTCGACTTGCGGCAAGGCAGCAATCAATTACCAGCCAGACACGATAATCGGTTTACCTGCGGCAGACCAATGGCGGCGTGGGTTTTCAAAAGATCTACTGACTTGCGGCCGAAGCGTTTGATTGAACACATCTTTTGCAGTGGTCATGTACAGAACAAGAGTCCTTTTCAATCAACAGCTTCACTGGTAATAACGCCATCTAATGCTCGCACAAGCATCGTCACGCGAAATGTGACGACTACAGACAGACTACAGTCACTCAGTCGATCTGTGCGCTGCCGACTCGCCCAACTGCGCTCTGGTTATTGCTCTTTGCTCTACTCTTACAAGAGCCGCATTG
>OFHS01000917.1:15931-32987 GCA_900245855.1 Calvadosia cruxmelitensis
CAGCAGCAACTACTCTTGGACTAACCTAATAAGCAAATTGTATAATGTAACTTTGTATATTTCTGTGTGGCTACACAACAACAACAACTACAGACAGACAGACAGACAGACAGACATGGTAGTGACCAGTGGAAATCTGTCATTGGTCTCCCACAGCATGACCCAACAAGCCAATGGAAATACAATCTAAACAAAGATGGAAGGTCTTGGAACCGATCAGGTCGAGCAGCAAAACGCATCAAATCGCGACGCAAGCGCCCCTCGCACAAGATCGTACTTACCTCTGCTCCATCATCGCACACGCTGGTCGATTCTGTTGGAAAGCCATTGGATTAGCGCTCAGGGCCATGATGATGAATATGAGAGACTGGATTCCCAAAAATAAGCCTTTGCTGAGATTGTAGCAGTGTCCTGTAGATCGTTACTTCGTGGCCGGCCGAGAGAGGAGCAACTGCAGAACGAGGCATCGTTACTACTTGTCTCGTGCTGTCGTGGCTAGCCGGGGTCCAACATCATTTGCAAGGAAACTGTAAACCGGCATTCAGGATGTTCCTGACTATGGAAAGCCAACAGAGAAAGAAAATGGCTTTCCTTGCCGATAAAAATGACATGAGCAATTAGCCGCAGCCACGTCAATCAAAATCCTCCGTGGTTACACGTTGGAGCGGCAAAGTCAGCGCAACCTATCAGCAGCGAGCGCGATCAGAACGGCAAGGCCAGAAGTCATAATTCACGGCTGAAGATAAAGTTATAAACAACGTGCCGTATAATGTCCCGCAGTTAGCGTTCTCTCGGGAAACGCCCTAAATCCATGTAACTTAGAAAAGACATACGCTACCAGTAGAGGACTGACGTAGGTAGAAGTGGGCAAATTACCCTGCTCAATGGGACATGGATGGAAGACGGGCGCGCATTCAAAAGGTCATTTCGATCATCGGCACCCGAATTCCAGCACTCATCCTCATCCCAGAATGGCAACCGACACGACCATGCACGCACAAAGCTCATTGCACTATAACGACATCACAGATGAACAACACAAAACGAATGATCCTGCGGAAGCTGCCGCCTTGGACGCAAGTGACACCACGTGGGTGGACGAAAACAGAAATGCGGCACGCCAGCAAATCGCGCGCTTTCTGCATGAAGAGATCATCGCACGAGAGAGAGAGCATCAGACATGGGGCTTACCACATGCAGCTTGCCTGTGAGGCATGATGGTGTCCATCGGCAGTGGGGGATGCAGCTGATGCCGTCGTCGGCTGATGCGTCTGTTGGCTGTAGGGATAATCCCGCAAGTGGGGAGGGTACGCTGGGTAGAAGTGCTCCGGCTGGTGGTGCACTGCCGGCGGCACGGCTGGTTGCTGCTGCGAGCTCCTTGTTGGCCAACCGCTCATCTGCATCACACCTCAAAATGATGCTGCTGCCGACTGGTACGTCGCCAAGGGTATAGGCAGGGTAGCAGAAGAGAAACTGGCAGCAGTCGACACGGCCAATGCAGAGTTGCAATTACACCAACGCCAGTTCTGACATCTTTCCTGCTGCGGACGAGAAGACCATTTAATCGGGTAAAAAGTCCACCTGTGAGCTGAAGAACTCTTCCCTTGTTGAATTGTGAACTTGGAGGCCACAACTCCTTATCGTGGAGATTCCTGTTTCGCAGGCCGGTGGCTGCCTTCAGTTGGTCACTCGAAGCCTTTCAAATCAGTGCGTTCTGGGAGGCTGCTCGCGTGTGCTCTCGTCGCCTTGTTTTTATTCATCCGAATGAGAAATTGATGCCATCAGATTGCAGGTTGCTGCACTGGCGTGTTTTGCAATACCCCAGAGAGCCTATTCTAGCCCTGTTTCCAAGCTAGTCTGTTTTCTGATGACATCACGAACAGCAGGACGGCTCAAACGAGTTCATTCATTCGATTGTGACGGATTTTCCTTCGCTCGCTGCATTCAATTGCATGTCGATTGTCTTGGCGACGATGGGCCGGAAATAGACAACCCCTTGACAAAAGATCGTCGAGTTCATTCAGAGTACTTGCCCGCGCACGACATAGCGTCCGCAATTGACCGCACGGCAGGCCTCGCGGCACTCTGATTGACCGCCACCGTTGCTCTGCTGTTCATTAAAGAAAACCTCGAACATACGACGTGAGAGCAATGAGTGACCACGCGTTCCAGCAAAGGTTGCCTAGCAACAGATCAAAATTATGTTGCCTGACCTCTGACCTATCATTCAAATTGATTAGCTGAATTCACTGAAACTGATTGAGGCACAGCGATGAGCAAATGGACATTTTAGCTTTCATCTTGTGTGACGTCATATAGTGTGTGTCTGTTTGAGTAGAAATGATTTATCAACTTGGTCACACGAATATAACAATGACGGCAATTGGCCTCGGATTCAAGAGGCTTTACATGTCGACGTAATCGTGGTACAATTAATTAATGTATTGTCTGACGGCGCCTCCAAGCGATCATCAATCGCATATTTAATAATACATTAATACTTACTTCGTGTAAATATTACCAAACGATCACTTGGTGAAAATTCACGAAGGAAATTCAAGGCCATCGTGTTCCCGCGTCAATTATCGTTGTTCTCAGTCAGTCGATAAACAAGTGGCCGCTCAACACAGGTCGACCTGGTAGTAATAAGGTGTAGCTTCCTATACATAATCGTCATGCTGACATCTGTCGATTGTTTCCATTAGGAGAAAGAGCCACGGAAGATCAAACAATTAGCGCCTAAGCAATCTGTGATGAGTGGTTCAACGTAGGTGAGGTCAGCTGAGGCATGCATTGATCTTTGCCGTAGCATATAAGCATCCACACTGATAGGTAGTAATATGTAATTAATGCGGTCGATTTGCATTGATTTGGTGACTATTCACCACATAATGCAACTACACATTCTGACGGGGGGTGGCGCCAGCAGTGAGGGGCTCGGGGGTTGTAACTCCCCTTTGGATAACATAGACGCTACACCTCTGGCCAGCGCAATCGTGAATATTTCATACAATGATTATAATGTGCTCTTTAATATACTTTACATATCTTCAGTGTACAATTTCAAGAGAAAGAGAGCAGAGAAACAGGAGCATCGAACAAACAAGTAGCAACCAGTAGCAGATTCCTCAAATCAGCCATCATGAATCGTCATGCTTGCCAAGATTCATCTGACCGCAGGACTGCGTAAATTTCTTGTCACAAGTCAATCCACGTGGTCTAATTATAAATCGCTAGTTTCCAAACTTCTCTTGCCAGGCCAGTATTCCACCAGGAAGGTGACGACTTCTGCAAAGAAACAATTAAGTGTCGGAGGTGGATTTAGCAAAAGACAACGCACACGCACTGAAACGAACGCTGCAGTTTAGCAGTAACACACACGCCTACTTTGAATAACCAAGGTCCCTGGCGATTTTCAGCGCTGTAAGGCTTCGTACACCAGAACGGCAGTGGAAAACGACTGAAGATCCCTCTTGATCCGGCTTCACAGCACCATATATCCGACTGAAAGTGTCGCCAGGCAGTTGGAGAGCACTGTCAAGTTGATCCACTGTAGGAAAGGAAACGAACACTCGAATACGACAATACGTATTTAGATTAATTAATCAGCTGAGCTATTGTTCAAGTACATGAACTAGACATCAAAGCCCTCGATATGGTTCCATTTGGACACACGACTAATGTCTGCCGGGAACAGAGGGCGTTTACGTACTCCTGATAAGTATAGAATAAATGTCATGCTAATTCAGATGTCAACATTGCTAGCGATTCCTACATCATCCGAGCGAGCCGTTCTTAATTTTCGCCAGACAGACGATTAACGCATAGATTAAACATTTGGTTAATATGAGATTATACATACAAGGAACGTTCACAGATCCTTTTATAAATCCATCCTTCTGAAGTTCTTGAGGATTCCTGACGTCGATGACGCAGACCATGTTGGCATCATGCAGCAGTTTCAACTCATCTGTGTCACAATCTGTGTTCTCTAGAATGGTCTCCTTTGTGCTGAAGGGTCTTTGGTAAACAGATGAACTAGAAATCCGACTGCATAGCGTGTTATAGTCTGCGTAGTAGCCAAGAGCGGCACGATTATACGACGCCTTAGTTCTAATTTGATGAGACGTAAACACTGACTGTTGTTGCTCACTGCGGCCAACGACTGGAATTAAAGTTCGAGCGCATTCGACGCTGCATCGAGTTATCAATGGGATTACCACAGCACAAAAAGAGCCACGAAGACGACTTGGAGTTGAACGGAGTGACAATACTCTCATGGTCCTGTTTTCTGTCCACAAATTAATCCTGGCAGGCTTGGTTTGCGGCAACTTTCTCTTCAGTCTTCGCAGCATTCCATCAACATTATGATGTGACCTCTTACCGATGTTCTGCTGATTTGCGGTCAATGAACTGCATTGGTGAACTGCCGATACATAACTTTCTAGGGTATCATGCTGTAAGTTTTAGGAAATACGAAAGTTTACCAATAGATCAGCAAAACAACAAGTGGCAATTAATAGTGCAATAAAATAATTTTGTCATCAAATTTCAAATCTACTGACCAATGTCCCGTGTAGGTTTGTCAAGTGCAGCAATGCCGCGGAAGCCGTCTGGTGCTTTGTGTATGGGACAAGCCTCAATAACATGCACATCTGACTGAACAGGGGAGCCGCAGTCATATCCGGGATGGTCGCGTAATTTCCACTGATACATTGCTTCCCCAAAGCGTCCAATGTCCGTGCGAATACGGTTAAGCTTAACCCAGCTTTCTTGTTGTGAAAAATGAGTATGACACTGTCCGTTTGTCTTGGTTGATCTGGATCAGTGCCATCATGCCAGAAAGAGTTCCTGGCTATTTTGTTGAACTAAAGAGCTATCGTACTAACAGCACTGAAGTGCTGATGTATTGAGATCAACGGCAGCCCTTCTGTCGTGCAAGAGCTAAATTCAGCCGCAGCTCATCTGTAATTGACTTAGTGCAGGGCTAGGCCGATACCTTGGTTAGCTAGGGCTTCACTCTGGGACTGTAAAAGTAATAAATGATAAACAATAGTCTTAAACAATAAATAGTAGTAGTAAACAATAGTCTTCAAGTAATTTAGCTACAATAAAGTAGAATGATCTTATAAACATCACAGATCCAGTTCCCTTTAAACGATCATGCGACATAGATCACATTGAAACAAAATTAATAAAAATGTGTCATCTAAAGGCATCTCCAAATCCTTAGTTACAATTTTAATATAATCATTAGTTTCTGGTTGTTTTTCCGAAGCATTTAAAATTGTTTCTGTTTCTCCACTTCATAAAGCGGGCGATGCTCAAGATTCTTGAAATTATAAACCAATTTCCGTTTTATACTTGATCTGAAATTTCTCTAAAAAATAGTAGATGTCTTACTTAAAATAATTTGTGTGCTAATTTCTAGTCTGGTTTTCAGCGACATTATTCCGCAGCAACGAGTGTTTTATCTTTCACAGAGTATCAAATAAATCAATAAAGACTTTTCAATAGATGCTGTCAGTGTAGACTTTAAAGAAAGCTTTTAAAACTTTTAATCATGAGATTCTTCGACATGTATGTAAACTAAGCTGTTACGGTATATCTGAAAACTCTACTTTGGTTTAAATCTTACGTCAGCCATTCTTTTGAAGTAGTTAAATGTAATAGTGTTTCGTTTTCCCCAGGAAAATTTAAGACAGGTGTCCCTCAAGGGTCTATTGTAAGCCCATTTTTCTTTATAATTTACACTATTGTGACCTTTGCTATTGACTTGATTTTATACATTTTCGGTAAATTCAATAGGAAATGCAATTACAAGATACAAATGTCATTAACGCATTACCTCATGCTAGTCCTAACACTTGAAGCAAGATAATGTTGGCGCAGTATCAGGTAGATCGTTCCACCATCGGATCACACGGGAGCAAAAGAAGTTCTTGATGACATTACTTGCATTTACACGAACTACCATGTTTCGCAGCTTCATGGAATGACCACGCATGGTATAATCAATTAATCACTGACTTCGTACGCTAATAAATAATCTATTTGTAGATCAACAAGATTGCTCACAATTTGTAGACTATAATTGTTTAAATCATACTTGACTCTTCGTAGTTCAGTCTTCCAGAGAATATAGATCAAGGCTGCACGTATAGTGTAAGTAGTTATACTTTCCTGTGCTTGCCTGTCAATCATTATCACTCATGCTTGAGAAATAAATCGAATCAAAACAACGACAACAACGCAAATAATTCATGACTGCTCTTGCAGAAATCTAATATGTTATAAGATTATCAAATAAACATGATCCTCAGCTACTGAATCGTCAACTTCAAATCTATAAATATATAAGTTGCTATTTGTCATCGTGAACGCAATGCATGGAGTCATGATGATGCAGTGTCAACGGTGATCATTGGACAATGAATGTTGCTATAGCAGCAAATCTACTGTTCCTCGCCGGGTGGTTTGTTGTTTGTGATGAATTGAAGAAGGTCCATTCGAGTGACGATGCCAAAGATGATCTCTTTCTCGGCCGATTTGTCAACGCCAGAATCTGGAAGAGAGGCCAAGGACAGAGCCAAATCAGACAGTCTTAAGACGCGCTTTGAGTAGTTTCAGTACAGATGAATGCCGCTGCATTTAATTATTAATTCAGCATACGAATGTAGCATCATTCACAACAACAACCACACTAACGTTCCATGAATTCATTTTTGTAATTGCGTTATTTCGCATTGGGATGGTTTGCCTGAAAACTGTGCAGTAATTACGTCCCTTGGAATTCTGTAGAACACATGTTAGATAACAGCTGCAGCATGCTACATGGATTACAGAATACGATATGAAATGCATTACATGATGGTGATGAATATGTAATTTAAATAGTCAATTGGATAGAGCACACCTGGGCTGTACGACGCATGTAAGTCTAAGATATCTTATCAGTCTTCGCCTGTCATTCATCTTCTATTGATGACGAATAAATCAAATTAAAGCGAATCAATTAAGCGACAACAAGGACAGACTCACAAATGTGCTGCGAATGGACAACAAGGGCAAAGTACTCGTGATCCAGAATGCGAGACAACGTCCCGAGGTCTGTGCTCAACGAGACCTGAAGTCAAAAAGCAAACACACGTAAGTTGTGCAATGAGATCGAACGGAACAAAAGAGAAACGAATATTCCACGGAAGACTGGCTGTCGTTCTATCATCGGCAATGGCAATAGGTCGGACGCACCTTCTTGAATTGGCGATAAATGCATTGCGAGACGGGCACATCCGGGGTCACTTTGCCAGCCACGATTTGCGCCATGACGTTGCCAAGGGTGATCATGCCTAGCACGTGCCTACGAAGCGAAACGTCATCACCAAATACACACGACTAAGCAGCCACAGCCTTGCAATAACAAGCACTATTCATTCGCTTATATGACGATGAGACATGACGGACAGACACTCACCCTCCATCGCTGACGACGGGAAGCTGGTCGTAGGTCTCCCTGGCAACGGCAGAAGGACATCATCAATCAGCATACAACAACGCATCATTCCAGACATGGCAAGCGCTGTCTTCAACTACAATCAACTGTGTTATTCATCCTCCTCAGTCTAAAGCCATTCACAGTTTGCAGCTACAGTTTGATACAACGTCGATGTCCCTCTACTGTAGGTTCGAACTGTCAAGTTCAACGCACGATGGCAGTCAAAGTCACAACAATCTAAAATGCGCGCCTGTTTGAGGTGGTCACCGTACGAGAAGCAACAATAGAAAGCATCACATTTGGAAATATCTCAAGGTCAAGATAAAGTGTAGATCAAGGTAAAGTGTAAAGGCGTCGTTGTTTAAGGAGGATAACCCCATCAGACCATCAGTCAATGACTTGCCTCAGTTGGGGCATTCGACCATTAAAACCAACACAAGACGCAACGAATGTACACGTCGGCTGGGACGGGAGTTGAACCTGGGACGCTTGATTGGTAACCACGTCTGTTAGCTGCTACACCACACCGACATATAAGTCTGACGTCATTCGTTTAATTATCAGGAGTATGGTGCCTACTACGCAGTCACGACCGATCAAAGGAAGGCAGCCAAATGCCATCTTACATTCGGTTCTACGCATTAACGATTGCAGTAGAATTCCTTTTCCGTATAGCTCAATCGACAGTTCGCATAACTCGACGACTCTCGATACGCTATCATTACATGTCTCGGTTGCGCATCAGACGACATGTGCGTGTATGGGAGGGGAAGAAAGGGATTTGCCAACCGACCTGTTCATGATGTTGATGGCATCCTCGCAGCTGACGCTTGGGTTGACCGTCAATGGCGTCTTCAAATCAAGACGATTGACTTTCTCTTCCCACCACCTGCCATTAGTATCATCATCATCATCACTCTGAATAATCACAACAAAAGCAACCTGTCCATCAGACGTCTCGGCCTGCTATCCCACCATGCTTTGCTGCCTTCCATCTTTGGCTCCATGTAGGTCCGCTCAGTCATCCAATCGTCACTGAGAAACTTCGTCCTACAGAAACAACGCAATGGCACTGGTAACGAACATCAGCATACCATTCGCCCTAACTTCCGTTAAAGCATCAATCGTGGTCGCCTTTTAAATGAAACAGGCCTCCTTCCTGACAACCAATGCTAGGCCAACGCGGCACCACAAGCGAGCGCAGAAACAGAGTGAGAAGAAGAGCTCAAGGAGTGACTCACATGTAATTCCTGACGCTGTCTGCCAGAATCACAACGCAGCGTTGTCCCTCCTTCAGGCCGGCAGCCTCTTGCACGGCAGCAAACATGGCGGAACCAGAAGATCCACCTGCTCAAGACAACGAGTCACGTGAATGGATCAGCCAATCAGAAGCACTCGTGTCAACGGTCACCCGCAACAGGCGATGAATCGGACTGGGAATCTCAATAATCGAGGATATATTTCCATAGCTAAGATAACAGCGTAAAGACCGATGCTGCGTAAATCCTAAACAAATCATTCTGTTCGTATTGGCTGATAAGCAAACTGTTCGTCCAAAACTAAATGATAAAGCAACAAGATGTAGCCATGATGCAGGTCTTGAGGTTCGGATGAAACTTTTCACCTTTCAAAGATTGCCACTTCATAATGTGATCTGCGCATGTCACGGTACAAGATCAATCAGTGCCGCCGCCAAGCACGATGGTCGTCATGGAGACACAAGTCACGAACTTGCAAATTGAGATGCAGCTATTTAAACGTACCGCAGAGTAGTCCCTCCTTCCTGATCAGGTCCCGCGCCATTCGGAAGGAATCCTTGTCGTTGGTCTTCACCCATTTATCAACGTGCTTCCGCTCCAGCACGGTGGGCACAAAATCATAGCCAATTCCTTCGACCTGATGTACAACAACAAGGAAACGACAAATACGATGAAAAAGTACGATGTAAGTATAGCAAGAGAAGGCCCAGCTTATATCGCATGCATGTCGTGCTCAGAGATCAGCTGCATGACCCTCGACGCTATCGTCCATCAATTGTTCCCAGCGACCTAGGACAGGAGTTCATGCAAGAGCATGTGTGTCACAGTCATGGCCGATGCTAAGTTTAACTTTGCACTCTGATGTCCTCATTCCTTTGTACTATCATAGTCTATTGTTAACTAATGGATGGATTTATGGCATCACCTAAGATGCTACCTCCTTCGACAGCACGGTAGCGATTGCCGCCGAAGTGACATCGTCCCCTTTTAGATCAATGAAGAGGAAACGACAATGTCAACAGGCAGACACACACCTCGTAGAATGTCGTCGAAGTGTTATTTATTGCGGATGGCTCAGCGAGAATCGAACCAAAGGGATCCACGCCAATAATCTGCAAGAAAAAAACAACAAAGAGTAACAAATGGTTGACGTTGTAACCAAATTAAACCATGACCTAAGCAATCATGTGTTGAATTTAGGATGCACAGCAACTGAGCACCGTGTCTCTAAAGAAGAGTTCAACGAGTGAGGTGTCTGGCCATCACCTGCACATTTGGAAGTTTTTCCTTTAGTTTTCGAGCGATTCCCGTGAGCGTGCCACCAGTGCCAGCACTGACCACCATCATATCGAGCTTACCTATTGGAAAAACGAAACAATGCCACGAAAGGCCGCACTAACTACGAACGAAGGACAAGTGGAACAGGTCTAGTGATGACCGCGAGGCAACTTGGTCAGCTTACCGTCGCAAGCAGCAAGAATTTCCTCGGCTGTGTTGTCATAGTGAGCAAGCGGATTGCCACTGTTGCGATACTACAGCAAAAGAATCACATCGGCTCAAAGAACAAGGCCAAGGATGAACGCATTTTGTTTCTGAGCAACAACGTTGGAAATTTAGAGCACGACTGTATGAGATCACTCCAACAATTCACACATAATTATCTCTTGACGAAGCCAAACAGAATATTAACTATAATGAGGCAATTAATAATAACTGAACAGAGTATTGTTCGTCGGCCTCGTTTTCACGCCGCTAGATTTTTTAATATTGCAATGTGGTACACTTAGACAGTAATCTTGTGGTCTAGCATCACGCCAATCGTCGCATCGCTTCTACGCCCGTCATTCACAGTCCAAGTAGTACTCATTAGTTACATCGCTACTTTGTTCGTTTGTCTATTGTATATAGCCATCGGTTGACACGCAGGCGCCTGAACATTACTTGCGGTCGTCAAGGGCAAGGTCAAGGGTACATGACAATAATTGTGCAATGATTTTGGCAAGGGGTCTGGGGGATGCACCCCGGGTGGTTTGTTTGAATATTTCCTTTCGAAGACGTTTCTGGTTGAATTTCCACAGAATCAATGCTCACATAATGGCTAATGCAGACATGGCTGTCGATATACACGGTAAATTTGATAGGACAAGTCAAATCATGTGCAAAGACAGGTCATATTATGGCGAACTTAACTCAAAAACTAAACATGTGAAGCGTAAAGCATATTTAATTTCTGCTACTTAAAAAACCCCTGAAAATATCTTATAAATAGTTTACCTGTATCCACTTTGTTTTAAATGTATCAGTCCATTGAAAAAAAAAGCCCCAAAAGGGCTTATATGGTGTCTGAATAAATGACGATGATGATGATGATGATAGCGGCTTTGTTGCAAGTAGAGTTGCCATTTTAATGTTGTAAACGTAGTACTTATTTGAAAAGGGCATGTTACAACCAAGGAATAGGACTCAATTATTTGTAATTTGCATTAAAAATTCTTACGTTCCCCAGAAAAATAAAGTCGACCGAAGGCATTCCCCCACATCAAAATAATTACCTGATCGAGGATGACTGAATTCTTGATTTCCTGATTGAGTCGTTGCGCAACACCAATGTGTGATTCTGTAAACACCAACGAAGCTCATAAAATTAATATCATTATCATCATCATATCCGCGACTATTTCATTCATTAGGCCTACTACAAACAGCAACGAGTAATCAGATGTCACATGACATTTTTATCTGACAATGCAGTTTCCCTAAAATTCGAATAGCAGTAAGAGTTCCTATTTTGAGAATGAGCAATTTAGCATAAGTTTAATGTCGGCCTCATCGCATTTTAACTAAATTTAAAAACAGTTCAGTTCAGATTTGGGCATCTTATATTTCAAGGGCCCATTTGAATTCTATCTGTTATTTTGAGGGTGCCAGAGGGAGAGAAGTCGTTGAATTCATGTTGAGTTGATCAGTGGTGGAAGTAGCGAACTACAAGTAGTTAGTGTGTAGAACATCTACACAGACGTAGCAGTTGACAAAACATCGTCAATCCTGGTTATCTTCATTCTCCATAAGAAGCGACAAAACAGGATGCTATCTCAATGTATATAATTTCAACTGGCCAACACGCCCCTAAACTCGGGTTGTTAACCCTCATTACAACACAAGTCATTGTTATAAGAACAATACAAAACCAATCACCGTAACTTCAACATAACGAGCAATTGTTTTCCACACAGTTAGCTACTTGTAGCGAACTACTTTTCTGTGTAGCGAAGTAGTTTTTGACTACATTTTTCAAAGTGTAGCTGAAACTGTAGCAAACTACTTTTTAACTAAAGAAATGCAGTTTTTAGCGAACTATTTTTTGATTTAGGATAATCATTTTAGCTACTTTTTCCACATACATTTACATCTGGATCTTGCAAATTCTAAGACGGTAGCACAGTGCTTCCTACAACGGTTTGAAAGATGAGTTAGTGGTTGAAGTCTTCTTCGCGTAACAAGTAGTATATTTTGTGAACAATGTTGGAAAGCCAAAATTCTTGCTTCTGAGTGACTTCGTAAGAAAATGAAAGTAGCCAGTAGAGAAGTAGTTAGCTACTTTTTGGGGGATGTAGCGAATAGTTGTAGCTAACTACTTTATTTCTCCTGTAGTTGTAATTGTAGCGAACTACAAAAATAAAGTAGTCAATCCACCACTGTAGTTGATGATGCTGGCACCGCTGGGCGCTGACAATGATGATGACTAGCAAAACAATTCAGCCAATCGCAAAGAAGTGGCGAATAAATAAACCTAACAGAGATTAGCTAACGAGTGATCCTGATCTAATAGAAATAAAATTAATTAGTCACAGAAAAGACAACAAGAGGATCTCCCGGTCCATCCGACACATATATTCGTTGTCTTCTGTGGTTCTAATTGTCGAAGACCCCAAGGGACAAGCCAAGACAAGCCATTGGCTTATTGGGCTACCCTTATTAAATAAAGTGACATTTACATCACATCACATCTATGTGGCCAAAAGGTACCTAATTAGACACTGAATTAGCTACACCCAAATCGATAATGATGGGCAATTGTCAACAAATTGCAGTAACGACAAGAAAGCACCTGACATCTGCACCCCAGGACATTTCTTGACAGATTACATTCTTTCGTTTTGCAAGGTATCTTCCTCGAAGTTGTGAAGATTTTCAGGTGTGCAGTTTCACATCTACAGTAAGTAGTTTTTGGAGTATCGTAGTAGTTACGGAGCAGCAGAGATTACAAAGAGCAAGGCAGGGGTATATGTAATTCAGGCTGTGTCTACTTTTCACGACTAAGGATACTTTGGGGGATAGATTTAAACTTATTTGAATATTTTGGAGTATCATGTAAATTTCATTCTGCTGAAATTCGGGGGTGTGTAAGTATTATGAAATTTGATATAATAATAGCAATCCTGTCCAATTCCATGGAAGTGCCCCTGGGGCCTGGGGGTCACGGTTAAGATTCTTATTGAAACCAGGAGTGATGCATTTGAAAGGAAGTTTGTCCGGAAATGAAAACCTGACAATGGCATTTACGTTTATTTTAATCATAACCAGGCTTAATAATTTTGAAATATTGAACCACAAAGTAAAACTCAACCTTCAGGGATTATGAACATTTAACATTGTTAGTATTTGACAGATTGGCTTGTAAAAAATAGTAAAAAAACTGAGATAAAAATAAAATCTGCCAAAGCTTGAACAGCAAACACAAAAATGATGTTTGAGGAAGGCAATTGTATAATTCGTATTTCATATTTAAACACCTTGAAGAATGAGTGGAAGATATCATGAAGGGCTAAGCTCCACTGCCCCTAAACTCACTACTGCTGGCTCTGTTCTTTACAAATCAGTGAGAATGTCCAACTTGAAGAGTTGTGACTCCAATGGAATGCTTCCCTTGCATGTTAAGGCTCTGCTATATCTCATTCTTATTGAATAATTAAATAACCATCTGCAGTTGGACATGCTTAGCTGCTTACATCTACTCACCAGGTGCATCGAAGCTTGCAGCAGTTGGTGTCCGAACAATCTCAGCTCCCAAACCCTTCAGCACGTCAACCTGGATGCAACAATACAATGGAGTCTCAGAAAAAACCTCATTCAATTCCAGATGCTTCAGCACGTAATTGCCAATCGGAGGAGCTCACATACCTTCTCTGAACTCATTTTTTCAGGCATGACAATAACACAACGATAGCCTTTGACTGCAGCAGCCAGCGCAATACCAATACCTGAAAACAAAACAAGTTAAAGCATGTCACATCCAGATTGAGATGTGGTAAATTAGTTGGATGACTAGCTTGTAGTTTCATATCCTATATAACTAAGCTAGCTTTCCTGGTAAAAAAATTGTTGTAATTGTTCAAATCGCACAACAAAAACTATAGGGACATGAGAATGTCTGAAACTCTGAACGTGAGATGCAATTTACAAATCACTATACCCTGCTTTGGACCTGAGAGCCGATGGAACACAATCATATATTTCTGCATTCTTGCTTGGATAAGATTGTGTCTTCAAATATGGTGGATGCAAATCAAATCATTGCCAGCCTTTGTTGTAGGAATGCAACGAGCTTCTGTAAGTCCCGTGATTGCTCTGTTGCAAGTTGCAGGTCTGGATGATCAATCAAGACTATCCCTGTGTGGACTTTGCATAAATAAATTGCAGTTTACGATGCTGTTCGACATCTGAGAGAACAAATGCCGGCATACCAGTCCAGCCCTCTTTCAGCTGCCCATGATAACTTTGTCGGTGAACTTTAACGGTTTGGTGTAGTTTTAATTTCGTACTGTTTGTATTGCAAATCTGGAACTAATGTCTAATTTTTGTAAGCCCTACATTCACTATGACTGATTGCCAATTGGCAAGCATTCAGTGAGTTCTGGTGTTATGTTACCTGAAGGGGCTCTGTTCTGATTTCAATGAGAACAACCAAACAACTGAAAACAGACGGGATGTCGCAACACCACTGACGCATGCATTCCAGCTGATCTTGTGATGAAATAGGCCGGTTTGCTAACCTGTGTTGCCTGATGTTGGCTCGATGAGAGTGTAGCCAGCATTTGGCTTGATAAGTCCTTCCCTTTCGGCTTCCAACACCATCCGATAGCCAATCCTATCTTTGACAGAACCCCCGGCGTTGAAAAATTCACATTTGGCAACTGAAAGACAAACGAACCGCCCGGAACAAGAAATCAAATCCCAGTTGCCTGCTAAGCACGTGCTGAACTCACGCCCATAAAATATCACGCTGGAGAAACCGCCCCCTTGCGTTAAGACCACAGTCAATCAATGACAACGAGTACAATGATTCTGTTGCTATTGTTGCATAATTCCACATTGGCATGAGGCCGAACATGGGACACTTGTCGTCACTTACGCAGCTCGCATTTCAGGCCGTAACTCTTCGCTACTTTGCCGATTTTGACGAGCGGTGTGCGACCAATATGATGCAGTATATTCGGTAGGATCTTCTCCTGGCCAGTTCTAGAAACGAGCGAAAAACAAGCATCAGCAAGCACGCTACCAAGCTATGCATCAGCCGGTCGATAATTGGTGTGATGCCGATACATACTTGGCATAGGGAATGTGGTGATGTGGTGACTTGGACGGGTCTATACCAAGATGCCACGTGCATTTCATCGGCAAATCTGGACGAATCCACGAACGAAGCTTTTGCGATTCAATGCTGTTCGTCATCTTTGGACTCAACGGAGCAGCACATCCATTCGATGCTTGATCTTCCTTCGTCGCTTTAGTAGACATTATTCTTTTAAAGTGTGTGAAGAGTTGTAAAAACGACTGCTTTTACGGCCGCCAGGAGTAGAGAACAGAAGCAGACACAACCTTGAAGAAATCGAGAAGCAATGGAGCGGAGAAAGAAATTATGAAATTATGTCAGCTGAGAAGACACGGCTCAATGGGGCCACGGTCACTGTTTCAGCCAATCAGAGACCGGCAAGTCAAATAGGGAAAGTTCGGGTCAGGGTCAGGATCCCGCAATGTCCGCAACATAACCCGCTACCCGAAGTCCGCAGCAAGGTCCGCAATCAACAGAAGAATCTCCGCAGTCTCGTCCCCAGAAAACCTCGGCTTATAATGAACATGCGCAGTAGCATTGTTTTTATGACGTCAAATGGACTTTGATCTCTCGTTCAGTACTTTTCTGCCGATTTGTTAACGAAGGGCACGCTATAACCTGAAGGACTCTCTTTTGCTTTACCAGCTACGAGTTCCACCCTCGGATAGCAATTCCACACATCCAGCTGCTTACTACGCACTATGCTCAGGTGCTCTCTCGTCCGTGGACTCAGATCAGCGAGTAGGAGTCATGCCGTTGTACTGGGAAACCTTACCAGGTTGGTACTGTGCAGACTGCAGAGTGTTCAGCTTACTGCACCTTATTACGTGGAATGAACGAATACCTCTGATTCGCCCTTCCACAGCCCGCAGTTGGCACCCTTCTGAATGGAAGACTCACATTTGGCAAAGCATCTTATTTCTTAGCTCCTGCGCAAGTAGTTTTGCAATTAATAAAATATTGGCTCTACATTGCAATCCCCTAGTGTAGTACACAACTACACATGAACAATAATAAATTAATAATCGATTTATTTTCTCATCATCATCATAATCAATTATTGTGAAACCCATTAAGCCATTGGGTTTTTATTTCGTGGGACACATTCATCATAAAACAGGGAAAAGTTACATAGGCCCTACTGTATAGCATGTTAACTGCAAATGGATTTTAAACAGGTCACATAATGCGGGAAACAATTATCACAAAATGACAGGGCTGTAAAGTAACTGGTTACATTAGTAACTAGCAGTGTTGTGAGAATTACTGTCGAAAAGTAATTAATTACACTACTAATTACTTTCCCAAAAAAGTAATTGATTAGATTACAAATTACTTTTCCCTCAAAAGTAATTAATTACAAGTACAAATTACTTTGCCTGGAAAGTAATTAATTACTAATTACTTTGACGTTACTTTTTTAGGAGAAAGGTCCTGCTCTAACTATTAATTTAATACAACTGTAGCACAATTATCATCGTCCATTGCCACGTTCATTGCCGTTCAAACTAGGGCATCGCATTTCCGGGAAATTGAACCCCCGGTTNGTTTCCCGAAACTAGAAACCGGGACTCGAACGGGTCCCGAATTTTGTTTCAATGTTTTAAACTTCAGTCAAGACACAACTGTGCTCGTTAAATTGCCACTCAGTCCATCTTATGTTAGCAGCTGCAATCCAAAGTAGGCAGA
>OFHS01000918.1:4405-33372 GCA_900245855.1 Calvadosia cruxmelitensis
GAGTGCAGATGACTTCTTCGCGACTCCCTGGACCCTGCAGGGTGACTGAAACAACACACAAGAATAAAACAATTGAGCATTTATTGAACCCAATGCCATAGTACCTCTTAGTGTAATTATGCGGTTCTTTGTAAATATATATTTTTATTTCTGAGCATAAATAAGTTGACGCATGGCAAAATTGCCATTCTGTAAAATGCACCAATTGGAAACAGGTTGAAGCGATTATAAATATTTTCTTCATCGCTATCAACGTCATCACAATGACTCAAGTTAACCAAATAGGACGTACGAATCCGTGTTCAGAGGAGGTCACAAAAAATGTCCAAGAAGAACAAAATGCAGCTAGTCTTCCATCACCTTTCCAGGGAGCTGCAGAAATAGAAGCTTTGCTTAATACAACTCAAGCTTAGGAACAAAGAGCCAGCTGAACGCACGCGCGCTAAGACTTCTGCTCATTTCAGGGGGTTAGCATAATTATACTTTATCATGTAGGATCTAAAGTAAATATTTGAAGAAGAAAGGTCCGTACCTTCGTCCGTGATGTCATTTTTGGCGATGTCTTTACTGGATTTAATGATGTCATCATCTCCAGGCACTTCCAAGGGGTCTGGGATTACCACCCTGCGCACTTTGACTAATTGAAGGTTGAATGAGACGGCCGGCGCTGGAGCTGTTTCGCAATGTTGATCACTATAACATGACACGGCGTAGCAATGGTTCTCCGGCATAAACGCAACATCGCAGTCTTGTTTCTCACAGCATTTACGCTTGCAAGCATGGATGTCTGTCACGTGACCTAGATGCGTGAAGACGCCCGCTTGCATATTCCTGAGGAAGGTGTGGTTGGATAAGACGTTCTCGTACGCGCATCGTGTGGCCTTGCTGTCCGCTGACCATGCTGTGAAACCAAGAAGACATTGTCAATCGTGTTGTCAAGAGAACGAACGACAACAAAAAGTCAATCTAGAGGAATTTTTAATCGGAAATAGAATCTTTAAAGTAATAATTATAGGGATTTTCAGGTTCACGTTCAGATAATTTTATTGAGTAAATAATTCTAGGCAATTTCAATCATATAAATTACCAATTTTCGTTTATTATCGTAGATTATTTTCCCCGATGTTCGATTGAAATAAAATCGAAAGTTCTTTCAAACGGCACCGCCAATAAAAAAGGGAATAATCAGTTACTAATACACCAATTTAAGTTGTTTTTAATTACACATAATTATTCTGCAACGATTAATGTAGACCATTTATATTCGCTTTGAAGTAAGTAGTACCATCAAGGTAATAAGTGCTCAAGGGTAATAGCAACAAAGATTACAGCTAGCGCCACGACCAATTTTAGTATATTCGAGCACACTTCCACACGAGCGAAGCAAGAATCATAATATGATATTTATATATCATATTTTTGTTTGCATAATGTACATCATCTATTGTTATGCTGACGAGAGAGTGAACTAAAAATTCCAAAGAGATACGTAGAAGATGCAAAATAGTTACTACTCGACACCTCAAGTCCTCAGAGTGCATGCAATATAATAGGCCTTCTATTGAGCCTGCACTGAATTCGAATCAAGCAGACAGCAGCAAATTCAAAGACTTCCTATGTCTGCTAGAGAGATGGCTTTCGGTAGCCCAGGCAACCCTGCTAAGATTTGCAGCATCACTTCCACTGTTGGAGCTCATTTAATGTGGATTCCTCTGTTTAATTAACGATATAGAAAACGCAATCGAAGTCTAAGCCTCCAGCTAGTTGAAATACCCATCTCAAAAGGTTAAGCTACAATGGCAGGGGACCCTTCAAAGTAAAGATCATCTGGTTTTAATTAAGTGGTGACCTCTGTCTGTCCTACTTTAATGAATCATAATTGGGTTCATGAGACGGATTATAACTTCAAGTTAAAATGACAAAATAAAAGTGCATATAGACACACAAACAATCGAACATTCGTAGCTCTGTGCATTATAGTAAGGCTGCATCTGCTTCGCTAAATACAAAACTCGTTCCTCGTGGTGCATGAAGCCAAACAATCGTTTCCAACGCATAGAAAGGCAAATTAATCATCATTCATACTTCAACACCAAGCAATGGATGCTTCGATTTCAAACCATACCTGCATTGTTAATTGTTATCCGTGTGATAACCATAAAAATATTAAAATACCAAGCCAGGCTATATACATATCGGCAATCCATGGCGCTCTTCAACTTGCCAAAGCCAACGAACATCGACGTTCGTATAAACCCGGCCAGTGGAACCAGCTTCCTATTCCTCTAGTGTAAACATCCATGGAATAAAAAGAGCGTTCCCTCATGCTAATGTTATAAGAGCTTTGTAAGGCGTAAAGAGGTCTGTTAATTTATATTAATCATCGAGCCTGTTGATAATGGCGGACAGTCTCTCAAAGCTAACAGCACTTGCTTCCCAGCAGGTAGTTTGGACCAAGAGGTCAACACTTGGTTGCGTTTTGAAATCCGCGCCCGTCGACAAAAATCAAAATAGTCCAACAAAAGCTGGCCGCATGATCAATACGAAATCCCTCTGGGCTTCAAAACCTAAACATGATCTGTGACTCGAAGATAAAATTTGAAAATTATTTTCTATTTTTATGCGAATTTTTGTCACCAAATATTTAATCAAAATGCACTCAAATTTGATGTCGTCAAACGATCAAGTTCCCTTATCTTTAGCAGCCATTTACCATTTTGTCTAAGTTAATCCATCATCACAACTAAAAGGGATCAGCATGAAGGAAAAAATTTGATTCCTATCGGAATTGGTTGTCGAAGGACGCATGCGCAGTAGTTCTAAAGGTTACGGTTAGATGTTGAATCAGTCTCGATTTCAAAAGCGGCAACAAATCCCCCTGAAAGACATCAGAGAAGGTCTCATCAAAATGAATCTGATTTTGGGCTGCTTCTTGTTCATTTGAAAGGTTTTGTAAACGACATCTTGGATTAGCTTCTCTTTGGCGATGATGAGATTACGGCAAAGGGTCGTTCGATTGACCTTGTTCGCAGGTGAGTTCAAAACAGTTCTTCGATCGGAAGAACATTACCAATCACAGAAACAAACTTACTTTTCCCTCGAAAGTCATCTCAATGCAGCGGAAATTTGCACGATTGATATTTCGCTCGATGTATTTAGCGTCAATTGTAAACTTGCGTTGCTATCTTACGAAGTTTACGCTAGAAAACGATAACAAAAGACAGAATTAACAAGATCGCAACAATAACTCATTGAGACTTTCTCCGGTAATGGCAAATTTCTGATAATTAAATCAAGTTCACGATGACCATGACATACAATCATATTAAAATATTCACAACGAGAAACTGTTTATAAAAAAGAAACCGTAAATAAGTTAATTGGGCATGCGAAAGATCGTCTCTAATTATCACGCACCGCCTGTTGTTATCCCAATTATGTGTTCTAGTAACGCGTGGAGAATAAGGGACAAATATACTAGAATGATTCCACAGAGAATGTTAAAATTCTTCATGGCAATGGCATCAACAGACTAATTTGAAATTGAAGACAACATAATGTATAGTTCGTAAAAGACTTTCCTGTAGCGATCCAACAAATAAAATCTCACTGGGCTTAGTAAAATGCTTGCAGTTTCTAAAGCAGCTTGGATGAATTGATGTGATCGCCACAGCCGCAATGTATTATTTGCAGCCGCTTCTGTTTAAACCATCTTCATCACGATTATTTATCCAATTTTTTGTTAATTCGTGAGAAAATATAGTTTTCAGTTGCTAACTCGTGAGAAAATATGCAGTAATTTTATTTAGCTACACTAATAATTGATAAAATGGTTCACAATTATTCGCATAATGCGTTATGATTGTATTCGCGAGATGACATATTTATGATATTTTGGTAATTAATGCAATGATCATACTGATTAATGCGGACACTTTTATGTATCCATGAGATAATTTATGCTGATTTATGAGACTACAGTTTTGACGTATGTTGAATTTGAACTGATTCATGTAATTATTCATGCTAATATATGGTGGTTTGTACCAATCAAAGCAAATTTATGTGATTATTGATATGATCAGATTATGGAAATTGTGTTTAATTATGCTGATCCATACGATTAAATATGTAATTTCATGCAATAATACATCATGATACATGGCATTTAGAGCTTAGCTTATGCGACGAAATGATCAGATTTGTTTTGACAACAAGTTGTATGTTTCAGCTCTGGTTTGGTCCGTCGCCTCGCACACAATCCTGGAGGAGTTCCATTGTCGAGATAGCAACGTCGAATACAGATCGACACTGAAAGGAGGCCAGCAAGCAGGACTTTTCAAGAACTTCGGCGAAGTCAAAAACATACAGGTACTTCAGTCGTTAGGTGTAGCAAAAGACGCAAGAACCTGCGATACAATTAGCCGAGAGTAGTCCACTTAGATGCATTTAAGAATGAAGTGATGTTTCACAGTTTCAAAGACAAGGGTTTGCATGTTGTCGGAAGAACAGTTTAAGATTGACATTCATAGGAACAAGCAAGATTGAAGCGAGCGCAAAACGTAGAATAGAATCTGCTGTGTCGTCATCCTATCATGAGTAATTCATGTCAATTGATGTAGTATTGCTTCTGTGTAATCTGCGCTCTGGATTGTTGGAATATGGAGTGTGAGAGGAACGTTTGTTTAAGAATCGGTCTGTTGATCTCGAGTTGTCTCTGCTCTTGACGTAAATGTATTTCAGAGAGTGATATAACAGAATCACGCAGCACTATAGGCAGCCATTCATCTGGGCAACGGTAAGGAGTGAACATTATGACGTCATGCTATTTTGTCGTTTGCAGGAATGCATCTATCACTGCTGCCAGATTAAGCAGTGTGACGTAGCAATGCTAGACGGCAGCAAGCGATCATGCATCGGCGTGCAGTGCTTCAACGATTCATCTTGTGAGAGCGTTCCCATGGCACCAGATGACAATCAGGACATCCACATTGCCCACGTGACAGGAAGGGGTCTGAGCAACGTCAACTACGGTGAGGAGGTTTCCTACGAGAGTCTGAAGCAAGTGATTATAAGAGCTGCTCTTCACGTAAAAGAGTGAAATCTGGGGCAGGAAGTATCTCTGCCATTTTGAGTCGATGATTTCATTCCCTTTCAGATAACTTCACGGGTGTATTGAATACGGACGACACGGAGAAGCGCTGTCCCCACAACGAGATCATGTACAACATGAAACTGAGGGGCGGTTTGATGTCTGGAAAGTTCACTGACGTCGGCATTGTCAAGAGCGTGATGACGTGTATACGTTACTGTTGCGAGGCTAAAGTAGACTGCGACCTCGCTTTCATGCTAGGAGATAGGTAAGCAAGATGGTAATGTCATCGGAGGAGAGGCAGACAAGTCCAATGTCCCTTGAATGATCTGAAGACTGATAGAATGGCGTGAATATTCAATTTCACGCATGAGGCCGGCAGTGCGTTCCAACTCATTCTAACCCTTTACTGACACCTTCTAGCTTCGTTTGATGCGTAGCCAATCTTCGTCGACCGTCTGACAATTTCTTATGGCGGATTAAGACGATCCGTACTGTGCTAATAAGATAATCTAAAATTTAGACGGTAAATTACCATCTGTAACTTGTACAAAATGAATGTTATAGTGTCATGCCTACGTATTACGTGTCATAACTGACTATACGTATGGTATTTTATACTTTTAAATTTGATATGTACTTAGACGTGTTAGTTCAAACTGTTCGATGAAAAAGTTAGCATTGCGCACAAAAACGTAGTAAATACATCGATAGGAGCTATAAGGAAGCGTGATATTTTCTTTCTCTTTCTCTGTTCCATATCAGATGTTACATGGTCAAATGTTACACTGAGGAGAAATGCCAAGCCCTGCCGGCCGCCGGAGCAGATTATAAATACAGACAGAGAATGGCTTATGTGTCGCCATGGCTTTACGGCGATAAGAAGAAAATCGGTGAGACAACCAAGAGGCTGAATGAGAATAAATTATAGACACAAGTACGAGCTGTTAGTTGGTGTAGTGGATAGAAGTTCAACAATAAGATAGAGAATTGTAGATTTGATAGCCGTGGTTTTAATCCATGATGCTGGACTTCGTATCTTTGGAGCACAATCCTGTATCTACAGTTGATAAGGCTCCACAATTCTCAAGGGATAAATTTGTCTTGAATTACCATATTCCTAAATGTAGAAAGAAATATTTTTGATATGATTAGAGGCAACGTACGAACTTCAGAACTTACGAGAGGAAGAACGAGGTAGCCAATGCAGCTGCGAATTGCGTTAACGCATATCTCTATGATCAGTATCTTGTGATCTCAGTTAATGTTGACTTTATAAGCTCTGCAGTACTGTGCAAATAAACCAAGCATTTGCATAAATGTTACGATTTTTCCATGTATAGACAATAATGCTAGCTTTTCCCTTTGATCTTCAGTCAAGGTCCCTTCATCTGTCGCTCCGCATCACGTCAAATGCGTCCAATCCAAAATCTATTCCGGGTCAAAACTGTTGGGCGGAGGGCTTGCCGGCGACTACACGGACATCGGACAAGTCGGCAAGATGCACATCTGTGCGAGACTGTGCTGTGAAGACGCGGCCTGTGACGTAGCGTATATGTTTGGCAAGAACTGCTTCCTGGTGAAGTGTGGCAGCGAGAAGGCGTGCAGGGTGATACCGGACGAGGAATTAAAAGACAGCAACACAACTACCTTCGATAAGCAGATTCAATACATTGTCAAGCGACGGTTCGGAGTTCACTTGAATCCAGGTGAGACAGCATTGAAATGTCCACAAAGAAAATCGCCATTTTCCTGCACCCGCGCCCCTTCTAAACTAGAAGTGCATGGGTTGGCCATTGCCTTGCACCAAACATCACCGAATTCGTTTAATCGCATCCAGCAAAACTAAGCGAAATTATGTTGTCCATTTTTCCCAACTTTTGATGTTTAAATGATGACAGCACATCCAACGATCCCTCTCCATCTCTGATCAAAATAATTGAGCCAACTGATGCTTCCATTGGAATGCTAGGCTAACAACGAGTTCTCTAAATGCGATGTGTTGTTCGTTATAGATGGTACGCTGCAGAAGAATACAGAAAAGTGTGGCCTAGAAGGCGAGATCAAGAACAACACGGTATTGAATCGAGGCCTTCTGTCTGGCACATTGACAGTGCACAAAGACACCAAGAACGTCACGCACTGTATCAAGAAGTGCTGCGATATCAAACAATGCGACGTGGCTTTGATGTTGGAAGGAATGTGTTATTCATTGGAATGCGCCAACCAGGACGCGTGCAAGCCTAAACAAGCACCAGAGAATGTCATCGATAAAAACCCGACTGTCGCATACGTCAAACGTGGAACCATTTCAATGGGTGAGTATGGATTGAGATCTTGTTGCATCTCTTGCTGTATCAGGCTAGTTTTCCTGTGGTACGCATACTAAGCAAACAGCCTCGCAACGATCAGTTCCAGATCGAGTGCTCTGCTCTGACGTCACATCCATCACTCCATTGCATTTTACAGACCATAAAAACTTCAATTTCTCATGCATGTACATGCTTCAGTCACGTGGGTAACTCTAGTCCAATCACGAGGGAGACACTTCACTCAGCTCATCATCACCCCTTAGTTCGTTCCATCCATATATATGACGTCATATTGTGTCGTGATGAAGCAGGTAGGCATACAGCTGTGCATTATACAATGACCATTATGTTATTCCTTCAGCGCCAAACCAACCAACTCTCAGCCGGCCGGGAAGCTGAAAAAGTATCGCGAAGACGATGATGTGATAAGCTGATTGAAAGATACAAACAGATGGCCGACTGCAGCGAAAAGGCAACGCGGCTCATGCAAGCAGGCAGACAAACGGACAAGCACCACGCCCTTCAGGATAATGACAGACTGACTGACGTCAAAGCATACAAGCAGTTGTACATACACGATACATGATCCGTAGATCCATAACACAAAATCTCGGTGCCATTTATTGAGTTTTATTCTGTTTGGAATACTTGTCGTTATTTGGTCGAAGCGAAAGAGCAACGCGTGTGTTTGCTCAAGAGACCTCAATCAGGAAAGCACGATTACCGAAATAGATGGGAACTAAACGAATGTTTATATATCGTGAGATTCACAGTGCCCTGCCTGAGGTTTCCTAGCAAAAAGTACTCTCCATGTCCTGAAACTCTTGTGAATTAACCCAAGCGATGTACGCGAGCACAGATTCACGATTTGACCTTTGGCTACCTCTCATTAGTCAACCACCAGAAGGTCGCCAGGACGAGAATTCTTCGTCCAAACAACGCTCTGCTGTAAGACGCAGGCGGCACCTCGCTGGCAATCTCATTTTAAAAATAATTAACCTCAAATTCAGAGATAGCCTACAGCCCTGGCATGCATTACAGCGCTGGCCGCCTTTTGGCAGTGCGTGTTGAATATCCTTTGGGCTGAGGTGCGTTATTCTATTGGTAACCTGCAGCCAAGAGCATGTGGCGTGGGGGATTGCTCATTGAACGGCTTCAAAATGAATAGGAACCACGTGACAGTGTGGACGCCATCCGATTCGACCAAATGTCCCTTTGATTGACGTAACAATGAGATGCTTTTATACAGTGCTATGGCCTAATGACATTGTGTTTTCTGATTCAATAAGAATATCCTTGCCACAATCTCAAGGTTAATTAACATCAAAAATACGAAGAGGAAGATGGCTGGGGATACGCTGTTAGAAACGCTGGTTTTTCTAGCGAATACCTGCTGGTTTCAAAGGGAATCGAGTTGAGCTATGTTGCTGTTTTGATCTGTTTGGATTTACGAAGCCATTGGATTTGAGAACGAGAAAGAGATTAATCACATTCGAACAGGATGGATTGGCTTTGGTTGTGCGCATACCCAATTACACTGTGGATGGCGATCATGTTTTCAATTCAAGAAGGTAAGAGCGACTTACAATTTACCCTTAGACATTACTCGTAAAAAGACGAAGTCTGTTTTCCTAAAGTCGCGCTTCTAAAATCAAACATATAGAACAGCCAACGTGACACATTTTCTTAGATTCGGTTTCCTTGTGCCTGGGAAGGGTTGACGCTAAGGTTAGCAATTGGTTTTACGATTATTAAAATATTACCCTAAACAACCTCGTGACCCATCGTGCGTTTATTATAAGGACTCGAACGCTGATTCATGCTCGACCGACCTAAAGACAGAGTTTTATGCACTCGGACATTTATTTACAAAGAACACGACAAACTGTTCGCTAACTGACGCGCAGAAGACAATGACGACTCAAAGCGAAAGAGACTCCTTCATGACTACGACTGACTACAGAAGCGCAGAGAGATAGAGAGAGTGGAATAGGGAATTGAGGCAAACGATGGGTTGTTGCCAATTGAAAACGAAGGTCCCTTCGCTGGTTTGAAACGCGCGTAATCTCGTTTCTCGTCGGTAGAGGCCCACGGCAGCGAGGTCAAGAATCCCATGCAGCATTGCAAATGGAAACAATCCGAGACCAACACGAAACTGAGGGCGGGCATTAACGCAGGCGTCTTTCATCACCTTGGTTTCACGCCCACAATGAAGGCTTGCATCGACTTGTGCTGTCAGACGCCCGTCTGCGAAGTGGCATTCAAAAGCGATTATCGTTGCTATGGCATCGAATGCGTTAGTGATGAAGCATGCACCACCATTCAGGCAGATGGAAGCGATGCCAAAGTCGAGATAGCACACATCCGCGCCGGCCAAACCGAAGGTTCGCGTTGCATCGACTCATCAACAGGCAACGCTACAGCACACCAGAGATTACACGCGGACAACAACAACAACAACAACAACAACAACAACAACAACAACAACAACAACAACAACAAAATAACAACAATAATAATATTAATAATAACAACACCAAAGTCAAAATATGCAAAAAGGAAGGCTAAAACGAACATTGCATGTTGAAATAAACTGAAACCAGCAACAAGAACAGTTGTTGAGATGACAAAACAAATTTACGAGACGAAAGATTATCAACGACTCAGCTCGATTGAACTTGACTGCGTGGCGCACAGCCGCATATACAGTGTGTCTCTGTGTGTATAGGACAGCCACAGACGAAACCTCAATCACGTTTGTCCCGCGGGACATGTAATTGGTATAAAAATGAGTCATTGTGCAATGAAATGCTTGATAAAGTGTATGTGTTTGACCACGCAGCAAACACCACCGATGTTAACCTCGCAGGACAGTGCCACCCGAGTCAAATCTACAACGAGGTCACATTGAAAGGAGGCATCAATGCTGGAACGTACAAAGACGTCGGTGGCGTATCAACGATGCAGGAATGCCAGAAGAAGTGCTGTGAATTTCCCGCCTGCGACCTATCCCTCATGCTTGCCGGCAGCTGTTACCTGGTCGGTTGCAGTGATCAAAAGAGCTGTGTTCTTCAGCCCGCCAAAAAGTCCAACTTCCATCCAAGTGTCTCATACGTCACCAGATGGAACAGTGAAGGGGTAAAGCACACAGGTGAGACCACTGGAATAGGAGGCACTGTGGTTACCAGACTATCGCTGTCTTTCGTCGAGACTGTATTTGTCTTTGAGATATTACTCTTGGCATTCGTCTAATAGATGATTGTTGACAATTCTGTTTCTTGACCTTCAGTGTTTGTGCAAGACAAGTCGATCCCCAAATTTACTTGTCCCAAGATGGTCCCTATCAACAAAGTGACCCTGAAAGGGGGCCTGCAGGCGGGTGGATTCACAGATGTTGGTAAGGTGGCTAACCTGGAGCAATGCTACGATATCTGTTGCCAGCAGGAACATTGTGATTTGGCTTTCATGCTGGGACAGAACTGTTTCAGTGTCCAGTGCAAGGACAAAACCCTCTGCACCACAATACCAGCACAGCCATCCATCTTCAATCCTCAAATCGCCTACGTCGCCTCGCGACTCAACGCGCCAGTGGGAATGGGACCAAAGCCAAGTGAGTTGTCTGTGAAACTTATAAGTAGCGATGCAGGGCCCAAGGTCGACAATAAAGCATCAATTCCGTAGAGAGCACTTCTACGCCAAACCATCAGTGGACAATAAAGAGAATTCCACGCCGGATAAAGCAGCAGTAACGTCAATGTTTCCAAATAATATAAATTAAATTTGTGTTGTGTTTCAGCCATAGTTACGAAGTCCAACGTCCCAGCTACGCCATCGAACTCCAGTCGCGAGATGGCAGCGCACGTGTGTCCAGACACAAAGATCATGGAAAAGGTCACCTTGAAAGGGGGCGTGGATGCTGGGAATTTCCATGACAACGGCAAAGTGGAGGACATGAAACAATGCCGACGCATCTGCTGCGAGATGACGCACTGCCATTTGGCATTCCTTCTCGGCAAGAACTGCTTCTCTGTGAAATGCAGCAGCGTCGACGCGTGTAGAGCCCAGACCGCCAAGCCGTCGACGTTCTACCCTCAGGTGAGGAAACCAATCTAAATAAATCCAAGCATTCCCAACCACCAACGATGTGTTTCTGCTGCCGGAGGCCTTGCGCTATGCGGATTCCAATCCCCTGCACACAGCCATCTGAAGTCCATTACGTAAACCGGTTTCACTGTCAGACTCCCACGAGGCGGTGGTTCGGAAGGAGTTGAGCAGCTCTTAAAGCAACAAATGTAATTATAATAGAGAGCCATACCTATGATATGATGTCTTTCTTGCTTGCTTTGATTTGCTACAGATGACGTCATTTTCATGTCTGCGTTGTTGAATTTCTCTCTGCATTTGATCTTTAGATATCATACGTGCGTAAAGTTGGAACGAATGAACTGCTGAAGCCAATACCAGCAGCAGCACAGAAGCCAGCCGTTACGCCACCAAAAGGTATTCATTGGTCATCGGAAGTAATTCATTTTCAAATTGCATTGCTTCTTTCGAAACCACTCTTAAGGAAATGACAAAGTTGAAGTTACATAGCGTATCAATCCTTCAGTCAGATAATTCAATCTCTTTGACAGGGACGAAACCGCTCGCCAGCAATACGAAACAGGTTTCAGGTGGACTAGGAGACTCAAGACCCAACCCATCGGACGGAAGTCCAATCACTGATCAACTGGCTAAGCTGGCAGGTTCCGATGTTATGGCGTTGCCCATAGCAACGCAGGATATGTCCGCAAACACGCAAGCAGCGGTTCCCTCGCCGAGCGACCTTGCGGGCGACAAATGCGACCAACGAAACATCTTGCACAATGTCACGCTGAAAGGCGGGAAGAAGTCTGGAGAGTTCAAAGAAGTGCCCAGCGCCAAAACAATGGACGATTGCATCACGCGTTGCTGTGACGACGCGACAAAGAAATGCAACCTCGCATTCATGCTAGGAACGACGTGTTACTCTGTGGAGTGCAAATCGAAGGATTTGTGTCAGACAATGGCAGCACCACCTAGCAGCTTCAACCCACAGATCGCCATTGTGAGACAAACACAAGATGGCGAAATAAAAGGAAATGCAAGTCACGAAGCAGGTAAGTCACGGGTTCATGATAAGTTCGAATTGAGTCGCTATAATTATAAAGGGTTATATTACATGTTAATACAATCGACCTTACAACAACAGCCAGCCAACGGCCAAACCAGATTCGGTAACTATAGACAGGTGATTTGTGTTTAGATCTTGTGCTTACTCGTTTGAGGGAGATCGATTCGAAGAGTCATTCAAAGCAGGCGGTCGCCTAAAGCAGGCGGTCGCGTAAAGCAGGTGTATGATTGAGGTGTATATAGAGAGACCTGTGTTGAGCGACCAGAAGGGGCGATAGAACAAAAGTCATTCAATACAGGTGACAAGACCTGACTGTACGCGGTTCTTTCAGCAACTAATTTGAATGTCTTGTATTGCTTGAAAACAGTTGCTTCAACAAAACCAACGACATCCATGACATCATCACCATCGCAACAGAACGACAGCGGCGCCGATGAAGACCGTCAACATTGCATGCACAGTGATGTCGTCGATGATAAATCGTTACGAGATGGCAAGAAGGCCGGCAAGTACCGTCTATATAGAGGCATACCCAATATGGAAGCATGCATTGCCAAATGCTGCATGAACGATTCGTGCGACGTAGCGTTCATGGAAGGCGGACGCTGCTTCAACGTCGCGTGTTTTAGTCGGTCGTCGTGCACCGCCGTCAGTAAGCAGGCGACAGACGTCGCACCGCAGATTGCATACATGCAACATTATCTCGACCAACCGGACGTCGAGGACGTTCCACTCGACAAAGAGGATGCGTCAGGTAACAACAACATTCCCGTCGTCTGTCATTTAGACTGATTCCCGTGTCCCTCAAACAGCACGAAATTCTTAGTTATCCTTTAAAATTACAGTTTGATGTAAGCATTTCTATAGCTTCGATACCTGGTATCGATTATCCTTACTAGTCGTGTAACATTCCATGCTTTTGTTTTTCAACTGAACAAAGGCACTGTCTCTTTCAGAGTACGAGATGAAACCTGGTAGTCATGGAGACATCGCCAGCACAGACAAGGCCAGCGGCAGCACTAGCAGTAGTCCGTGCAGCCAGGTCGAGGTCGCGCACAACATTTCCATTAAACCGGGTGCTCAAACGGGAGTGATGAAAGAGGTCGGTCACATGACTGACATGAGCAAATGTATTGGTTCGTGTTGTGACCGACCGGATTGCGACATCGCTTACTTGCTCAACGGCCGATGCTATTCGGTCCAGTGCAGTGACGGGCAGTCGTGCCAAACATCAACGAGGCCAGCCGAAGAGGGCGACGAAGTACAGCTGGCTTACATGAACAAACTCGACACTGGAGAGAAGCAGCGAGGTAAGAGTGGTACTGAGCCTTCTCCCATAATACAGAAATGCTGGATGCCGATCGCTAAGGAAAGTTGCTCGCGCCTAATAGAGGTAGCATTCATGCCATGTCTACGTGTACGATTGGAGATTGTTTTATTGGAAAACGTTTCCAAAAGAAATTCAGTGCATTACTAGCAGAAAATCGATTGAGAAATGTAAGACATTACATTAAGCCAACCTTGGACGTTGCGCTGGATATAAAATACAACTCATGGCGCCTAAAGTAGCATCGAATCATCCGATATAGAATCTCAGGGAACATCTTACCTTCTTCGTAGTCACTTTGCCTTCTTCAAGCGATGCCGCTCTGCTTCCACAGTTGCAACAGTATGCATTGTCGTAGTCACGTGATCTTGTGTGTTTTGTGTCTGATCAATAGATATGGTGGTCGTTTACATGATCGCTGGATGCCTCGCTTTCGCCGCAACGGCTGGTGGCCTCTTATGGGCGATCTTCGCATTCGTCAAAAGGTGAGCCCTCATCTGAAACAAACGCAACGAACGGGGTTAACGGAGAAGAACTTCTACTCAAACATCCATTTTCATTTATCCTCTTTTCAGGAGGAAGCTAAGAACGAAACGGAGGCTACTCGATGAGGACGAAGAACGCATTGATGATATGTTGTCAAGGCGTAAGTTCATCTCCATAGCAACAGGAGACATCTCGCTCTATTGTGGAATTCGAACGGGCGTATAGTGCTCTACAGGGCGCGACAAGTAACTCTGTTTGGATTTTTCTTTTTCTCTTCAGCAACTCACACGCGCTACAGGACACCTCATGCACGATATTAAACATCACATGCGCCCCTCTGCAGCAATCTCACATGCTTTATGAAGCTAAAGATACAGCAAGGGCATGCAAGGAACTGATACAGCTGCTGTGAAACAAAACAAAAGATCAAATCGTCTTGTTGCTACTCAACGATATCCATGAGCTCAGCGTGTGGAAAGTAAACAAACATTTTCTACATGGCATGCTAAAACGCAAGAACGTTAAGAATCAGTTTACTAACTACTTCGCGGATGTCACACCAGGATGGCGTGCATATTGAATTTCTAAAATTATTAGGCATTTATCAAATTCAACTAACCTTAAGAATGCTCACGGTCGGTTATTAACTCGGCTAAACGCGAATATCAAGTTAATTAGTTATGGTTCAACGAAGAACCCAATTATAATTAAGAAAATATAATGTTTATTAATTAAACACCCAGTGATTAATTCCCGTATCGTAAATCGAATCAATTCGGAAGTTTCCGACTGTTCTTCTCAGCTTATGTATAAGCTAGAAATATTAAATGTTCGTGAAATTGTAAACGTCTTCGAGAGATTGTCTGTCGATTAAACACAACGGATTTCTACAAAACGATGTTGTTTCTTTTGCTGACATTTCAGCTTCTATCAAATGGCTTCGTGATGAGCTAAGACGGTTAAATAGCATTAGTTGTAATACATAATATCATGGAAGTCAGACATCTTTGATAGCTATAGAAGGCATATACGCTTACGGCGCAGGACCTGGCAGGGCCAGGCAGGACAGTTGCTCCTTGCCCCATCTCAGAGAGGTTCTCTTCTCGAAGAAAACCAATATTTTTAAATTTATATTTATATTTTCAACGTTACAGCATCTGATCACAGTAATTATTTTTGCCGTATGGCAATATGACGCAGCCATACGGAAAAAGCAAACAAAACTCCAACCTTATTCTCATAGCCTGCATTCTTGATGGCTCCACATCAAGGCTATTCGTCACTCACCCAGAAAGGGGAGCAGAAGATGCGATGCAGTACCTCTTCCATATAAAACGCACAATGCTTCGTCGTGTTCTCTTATTCTATGCTTTAGCCTGGAAGACAGAAATCTATATCTCTGTCATTCATTAGCAAGTACGGATTTTCTGACGTTTGGGAAAACACGGCTCTGGTTGTGCACGGTTTTCAAAACACACCCCACAGCGCAAACGCTCAAACCAGGTCAACGCTGAACAATGCAAATTGGTGCAGGTTCTAACGGAGCCGTTTCGAAAAAGGTCGCCTTGAAGCCGAGCTATGTTTTCTGCAAGTTTGACGAAATTAGCGATGTGGTATGGGCACCTTTAATTAGCTGTCTTTGCCATGGCAAACTGTTGCGCTCGAATGGTTCGAAAGGATCGATTTCAGTCTATTGGGAGCCATAGCTGAGCTGAGAAACAATGCGCAGCAATCGAAGCTGGCTGAAGTTGCGTAGCAAGCGGAGAACTGTGATATGTTTGGACAAATTAATATCCACCCAAATGCGAAGCAACGACGCTGGACGCAGCTGCGTCAGCAGCGCGGACCAGCTAGTAGTACAATAAAAAGCATTGGGCATTGCCTGCATGCCTGTTCTGCCCCAGGACCCCCCGGCTCTGCTTATGCATAGCTGATATACGGCACATGAGAATGTTTTGAATGCGACCATGATGCGACGAATGAACAGAGCTGTCTCGCCAACTCGGAAGTTTTGAGCATTTCCAGATACCTTCTTATGACGGAACGACTATATATGCGAACCGCATCAGCAAATATTTTATACTAATCTCAAACTTAACGATACGACACAAAACTTTCTGCGAAATCGTAACAAATTGCGCCAAAAACCGTTTTCATAACAGTTGCATTTATCAGCAGAACTTCCTGCATGAAAAAGATAGAACGGCTCGCATAAATTGGTTTAAAATGAATGTGTTTGCATGTGTCTCCCATCGTTATGTTATTATAGAGTGCAGGATGAAGTGACGAGAGGATTGATGTTGAGTTTGGTTATGAAAACCGTTGGGTTCACGCAACAAAGCCGTCAAGCAGCAAAGACACGCGCGAGCCTGCTTGCCCCTGCTCGCTCGAGAAGTCACAGTCGTGAACAGGCCTATGTAGTGCCACCCGTCGCCTAATTGGCAAGTGAACGCCGTCAAGACAAAGTTAAAACAAGTTGTGACGAAACGTATTTTGGCTCATTGAAGACGACTTTTCAATCGAGGGAATTACATATGCAGATTTGCAATAAAAACACCAAGAAATACAAACTCATCAATCAATTGGGAAACAGAGTTTTGGTTGAGTTCGGATTTCTATCTATCCAAGTTGGCGATTCTTCTGCCGTCGACTTGCTGCTCCTGCGATTAGCCGTTATTTCTCGGCCGTAACATGACGTAATGCTTCATCGGTGTAACGAATTTGGAAGATAACGCAACCGATCAGAAGCAACCTTGGCGAACGAAACACTTCCGAATTTCTCCGAGATTTTCCCGATGGAACGGAATACGATCGGGAATTAATCGTTCAAAGGCAATGTCCGGCGACGGCGAGCCGACGAGCGACCGATGTTAGCTACAAATGGTGCTCGGTTGGTTGACATTGGTTATTTTAACGTTGGCTTGGAAGTCGGTCACCCTCTATTCAATTATCGAGCCCCCGTTCAAAGGTAAGCCCTCGCTGAACGATAGATTTAAACACATAACATTAACTGTAAGTGGGATAGCGAAGTCGGTTGGGATGTCGTCTGCGAAGAGTAGATCACGTGGTGCCTTGAAATGCGCTTGAATTGGCTCGTAGCTCCTTGCAAATCACCAAGCGCGTGTTTCACCCACATCCATTATTATAGGAGCTTAATTACATGATCATCTTAATACGTTTGTAGCTCATTAATCGTAGGTTTACATGGTCACTGGCTAACTAGTGATCAAAGCATGATCGATTTCAATGAATCATTTCGTACGACACACGCAGTCCCAGCCTTGGCCAGTAACACCTCAACAATAACTCCATAGCTAGCAAAATCATTTAATTTTGAAGCCACGGGCGTATACCTCCTTAATTTAGTCATAATTTCGTAAATGGCATATAACTCCGGAACAGAAATAATCGCTCTTGAATTTATTGATACAAATTACCTATGGTGCAAAATATAATCGCTCCAAATTGCTACAATTTGTATTAAGCTCAAAGTTACGAAATACCACTCGCATGTATACTAAACATCGTTCTTGTCTACCTAACAGTCTCGGTATTCGTCCGAATTTGAGCTGTCACTTGACATAAGTTAAGAATCCAAACCACTAAACTCGCACACATTTACAAGCAGTAGATTACATTGCGCGATCAAATACGAAAGGACAGCAAAGGCTGTCTTGAAGCAAATATCAATATAGTATTACAGATATAACGGAACAGCACCCTCCTCTGTTCGGCCCCCCAAACGATGGAATTCTGAGTGGCGTTCATTCTACCGTTTGTTTTCTCTTATGTCGTTTACAGCTGCCAGCAATTTTCCTGATCTCTCTATTTCGTCATCGAGAGCGAGGCGTTCATTAGCTGCTGATGAATCGTGTGGCCAAAGCCTCATTCGTGAGAACTCAACACTGAAAGGAGGCATCCAAGCAGGTTACTTTCGCAAGCTTGCCCAGTATGTTGCTATGCAACTATGCGTTGAATTGTGTTGCGAAGAGAAGGGCTGCGACGTGGCTTTCATGACAGGCAAGAACTGTTACGGCGTGCAGTGCTTCAGCGAAGAGATGTGTCAAGCAGTGCCCGTAAGACACAAAGCCCCAGAGACCATTCTCATATCCCATGTGACCATCCAAGGCGAAGGAGGTACGAGATCAACACTAAAACGAGGCAGCTTGAGCTATGCCATCTTGTAATCTCACTGTTGAATAAACCAGGGCCCTAGCTTCTGTCGACAAATTTATCCTCATCAAAATTATAAAAACTGACCAATTTACACATCCAGACGAAGTAAGACACGTCAAATGGAGTTCCTCGATGTGTCAACATTCGACACCGCCACAGCAATGAACATTAAAAAAGCTTACAACTAAAATATGAAAGAAAACTAATGACCCAAAATTCAGAACTTATCAATATTGACCCATAAACAAATTTTACTACCATATTCGTACTCAATTCTGCAGTCGAAAAGGCTCCTGGTAGCTTGAAATGAAACGCTCACTTCTTTCAACCGCACCCATTGTTAATTCTATCTAACTTAGCTATTCTTAAATTCCAATCTTTATCTGTGATTTATTGTTTACAGTTTATAACTATTTAATTTTTGACTATTGCTATGTTTGCAGCTAACGAGGCATCAGGGAATCATCCGACGAACCTCAAATGTCTCGCGACTAGAATGAAAGTGGGCGTAACACTGAAGGGGGGATTACGTGCTGGCAATTTCACAGACGTTGGAAAAATCGACAGCATGCCATTATGTGCTAAATTGTGTTGCGTCTCAGAGAAATGCGATCTCGCTTTGATGATTTCCAGTAACTGTTTCTTGGTGTCGTGTTATTCGCACGAGTTATGCAAAGCAGTAAAGGCTCGAAGTATAGCGTACAAACCGAGCATTGCTTACGTCATGAGACGCACCGGCCAGGCCAAGAACGACACAGGTGAGACCGTTATCTGCTTAGAAAAATATGTCTCTATTTCTTAGAACATCTCTTGGTTTGGTTGCAAGGTCACAGTTAAATTAAAGGGAGGGTTAGGGTGAACGAAGGGTGTGCACAAATCTGATTTAAAATTTAACAATCGAATCGCTTTCGTCGGCCAAAACCTTTCCATCAGGTCGGTTCTATCGTATTTATGAGTTAAAATATAGAGTTGCCACGCCTATATCCAATTATCCATTTACCATGGATACATTGATATAGTCAAACCTGTATTGGCGGCCACCTCTAAAGAGCAGTCACATGTGTACAAAGGCCACTCTTCATATACTGTAACCCCAAAATGACATTTTCTATAGAAAGCAGCTTGAACAGAAAGGCCACCTGTCTATAAAGGTCATTTTCCTAAGGTTCCAACGGTGACCATTATAGACAATTTTTACTGTAGTTTTCTTCAGTAATATCAAAATACCATACGGTGGTTATTGAAATTTAATCTTCTGTCTTTGCCTTCAAGTGAACAAGTTGAGTGTGCTGCACACGACGCCAAACAAACTGCTATGCAAGAACAGCAATTTATTCCACAACGCAACATTCCTCGGTGGCTATCGCGCTGGTAATTACACAGACTTAGGCAAAGTGGCCGACATGTCAGCCTGCACTCGGCTCTGTTGCGGGGACAAGCGATGCGACGCCGCATTCATGCTGGAAAGGAATTGCTACGCAGTCGACTGTCAGAGTGAGGAACTCTGTACCCCCGTCAAAGCGAAACGATCAAGCGCTCTGGGGGAATTGGACCCAAAGATATCTTACATCACAAGCAGAAGCGAAGAAGGTGAGTTACGCAATGGAGTGTCCTCATATTATCCAGCTAAATAACGCTGGAGCACTTCCGTATGTGTCGTATAGCGGCTAAGATGTAAGGTTGTCAGACAGCGCCCCGGGTTCGACTCTAGGCCGGGCCGAAACATCTGGCTTACTCTCATATTGGGTTACTCTCGTAAAATAACGAAACTTTTATGTTATCTCTGCTCCTTTAATTAGTCCCTGAAGACATGTTTGAATGTACATTCAACCGTGAACTGTTCATTTCAGTCGACACAAAGCCGACGGTCTCGCAAAATGGCAGCTGCAGAGCTGGAGCTATTTCATACGACGTGACGTTACGAGGAGGCATTCACGCTGGCAATTTCACGCCCCACGGCAGCGTCCCTGACATCGAGGCTTGCATCAGTCGCTGTTGCGATCAGGAAGGATGCAATGTGGCCATGATGCTCAAGAACGACTGTTTCACGGTACAATGTAGCCGCGAGGAGCTATGCGAGAAAAAGCCATCAAGGACATCATCCAAATTCAGTCCTAAACTCGCTTACGTCATTCGTGAACAGAAAAACGGAGGTAAGAAATCACATAGCGGGAACTGTAGTCACAGATTAATTCACGTAGCGGATCTTTAAACCAGTTCGATTTATTTATTTTTTTAAGAGCTGGATCAGCCCCCAGGTAGACTGAGCTATCTACCGCTACTTTATGAAGGGAAATGTCATGTTCGAGTGTTAGCTTTACTCGACGGTTGATTGGACAGAAAAATACTGCACACTCTGTCTGGCTGCAGTGAATACTGCTAGTTCTAACATCATGTACAATGCCAAAGGATCTTAAGTTCTTAACAATGCTCTATTTACTTGCATTAAAGGAGCACTTTTGAATATAATTCATTGGTGATTTGTATGCATATGTCTTTATTCAACAAAAGTCAAAACAAAGAATTCACATGTAGCAGGCTATATACACATAGCTCTTACGCTGCACGGACAAGTGGCAAAAATAATACATGGACAATTGAATAATATGCAGCAATAGACATTAAAATAAATAAATTACTATGCCTACAAAAACTGTTCCAAATTAACACGAGATAACTCTGGTTTGAATTGGTTCAATGTTTTTGCCACTTCTCGGCATTCTCTGGAAGATTGTTCCAAATCCTTATTGTCCTTCGGATAATATAATCAATTATTATCATTATTATTCATTGGTGGTCATTTGACTGGTCGCTTACGACAGGCTTGAAATCAAAGGCAAAATGTGCGTTTTGAAATGATCTTTCCGTTGTGTTCATCAACAGGCAAAAGTCCTCATTTGATGGTCGGAAGACTAGCACACAATAAGCCAACGCCATCACTCGCACGTGATTGGTCAATCGCCGACAAATTGGGTTTCTATGGTAACCTTACCATCGTAAATAAGACTGGTGTGAGTCATAATCTGACAGCAGAAGACAACGACGATTTGTCGAGGGCATTTGGTATCCAAGGTAACCATTCCACTTCGAACCGCAGTCAATCTACTGCAAGCGGGCTCATAAATTCCACCGCAGGAGCTGTCTTGAAGACCGATTCTCAAATGTCAGCTAACAATACTGAGAATAAGAGCAAAGCCGTCGGTATTGTTGCTATCCATGGACAGAACCTCAGCGTAAGCGCAATTGAAGCAAGCAACAACAACAGCACGAACGGATCAACTGTTTCTAAAGGCGCTAAGTTCAAAAGTGGTCTTGCCAGCAGTTTGAGGTTCATGGAGGACGACCCTGGCTGCACGAACAGCGAGACGCTCTATAATATGACCTTACGAGGCGGGATTACATCTGGTCGCTTCAAGGACAGAGGCAAGACGGATCATTTTGATCAATGCATCAAAATATGTTGTTATTCAAGCACGTGTGACCTCGCATTCATGCTAAAACAGCAATGCTTCTCAGTGGAATGCCGCAATGAGGAGATGTGTCAGGCCATTCCCGCCAGATCGAGTCAGCTTGCGCCTCACATGTCCTACATCTACGCGAGGCTGAAGCCAGTAGCAAAGCGGTCTGTGGTGTACGATCTACTACAGAAGGACAGACGACCGATTGATTACATCAGAAACAGAATGATCCTCAAGCGAGCGACGGCAATCGAAAAACAAGAAGCAAAGAAAGCGATGATTAACTCATAACACACACATACAGTCCACGAAGCGGACACGAACTCATCTCCACAGAGATATTACACGCGATGATCTCCTAGGGCGGATGAAGAAGGCCAATTATAATCCTAATTCACCATGACGTCATATAATACATTATAAAACATGACCCGGATGATAACTGTACATTTATAAAGAAGGAGGCTACTCGAGATCGAGGCATAATTAAACTGTAGATACGTTCACGATTGTAATGAAACATGTTACCAAGACAACGCACTCATTGCCAGCCTCAACTCCGTAGGATTGATTTATCGCTCGCAAAAGCCAAAAGGAGATGACCGTCGATCACAAATAATAAATGATAATTTGTATATATGAATAACAAGACAATGTTAATGATATCTGCAGAGAAAGACTTACAAGTTTTAAATGCTATTACGTGGAGGTTTGTAAATAGATAATGAGTAATGAATATCGGAATTTGGAAATAAATGTAACGGGAAAGCCTGCCACTGTAGCTCAGTCTCGTCAATGCCTTCACACGACAATATTGGAGCCATGAAATTGATGAAAGCTCAGTAAAATATAGCCATGTAATCAGTCGAATCAGATTAAAAGGATGTCTAGAAGAACAGTGTTCGATAAAACTACTTCCAGGCAGCTCCCTTTCTGAAATTTATTTAGCGCATGGCTGAAATAGATTACACTGTTGACTACGAGATCAAACTATAGGAAAATTTGGGACATAGAAGATATCTTATAAAGCGGCTGGTTACAATAAGCGGCGACGCACGCGTTATCGCACTAAGTGCTAGCTAGTACTAAAATGGAAGTTGAACTAGAATACTGTATGAGCTCCGTCTGTCCTGCATTCCATGACTGTGTCTCACGACATAGAGCTCTGATAGCAACGGCCATGTGTACTCCTTGGAACTCTGCCATCTCTCCTTGTCGTGGGACCAGCAACATATCTATCAAATTTTGGATTATGGAAAGTGCGAAAGCATCCATCTTCGTAGTAAAACTTGTCCACAGTTTGATCTGATATTCAGGGGCTGGAAGCGAAAATCGCTTGACAATGATTATCGTGTGTGTGTGTTCTTTTTAGTTTCTTTCTTCGTCAATATGAGTTAAAAACTCGTTTACATTGAGACGAAGTACACTAATAACATAAATACATTGAGGGTACTTTACAATTACAGCCACGGTGCTAGACTTAC
Source organism: Calvadosia cruxmelitensis (assembly GCA_900245855.1). Classification (NCBI taxonomy): domain Eukaryota; kingdom Metazoa; phylum Cnidaria; class Staurozoa; order Stauromedusae; family Kishinouyeidae; genus Calvadosia; species Calvadosia cruxmelitensis. Next base: position 27,893 of record OFHS01000918.1, read on the forward strand.
GTAAAACAGTTCAGAACATTACATTACATCACAGAAACACAAGTATGACGGGGACGAATGTAAGTATCCTTGTAGTCAAGAGTTTCTATGTGCTCTTCGAGGGCTGATTTAAAGTCCGTGGAGTATAGTTGCCGTAACCCTGAAGGAAGCCAATTCCACAAGCGGGTTGCCACTGCGCGAAGGACCATCTGAATAGTGATGTGCGGCACTTTGGCGAGACAAGTCTAGCTGCTCTTTTGCTTGCATACTTTGATCCACAGATTTGGAAGAGATCTCTGACGGCTTTTGGCGTTGACGTTGATAGTACTTTCTCTAGTGTGATTAGTATTTTAATTGTACGGCGGTTGCCAATGCTTTGCAGGTTCGCAACTATTCTGCCGTGATGCTGTTGGCAGTTCTTTGTTCTTCGTGTTGCATAAACTGTTTCTGCTTTCGAGACCACGATTAAACTTTGCGCTGTGAAGTAAACCTGAATGGACACAGCCGTATTTTTTTACCCAACGCCCCCAAACAAAGGTCGGATTATTTGAAGATCCGATATGATGGATTGAGATTCAGTCGACGAGGCACTGGATTCAAAAGTGGCTTCAAAAATGTGTCCAATGATCTGAAATGTTACATGCAACCCAGTTAGGAAAATTAGATTTCTCTCTAAAATTTTGCATAGGCCTACTGTAGTAATGATTGCAGCATTTGGAAATGGGAATCCGATGACCAATCAAAAAGAGACCAACTGGAGCTGAAGGGCATTTTTTAATTGTAAAAAGGACTTTTAAAGTAGCAATTTTCAAGTCTCGTTCAGATAATTTTGAGTGATTTGCATGTAATTGTAGTGCAGACAACTTTCATGGTACAGTATACTGTAAAGTATTAATTTTCAAATAAAGTTCCCCCGAAAAAAACCAAAAAGAGGCTAAGGGTTGCAGCGACGCAGCGAGGTCATAGCAAGAGGATAGCCGAAACGACTCAACGTGCAAACATTTGGCTTTGTTTTGTTGTTTCCGTCTTTGGTCTGCAATTACTTTGCTACTCGACGATGGCTGACCACGAGCGCGTTGAAGAAACTATATCTAAAGCTACTCCGTATAAGCTACCTACGGCGAGTCAATGGTATCCGGTATCCAGCAGTTTCTATCATCCTTTACAGGCAGGGAGTATTGATGGAACTGATGTGGTCCCACACGATAATGGGGTGATCAGAGCCGTGTTGTCATCTTACAGGCCAAACAAACTTGTTCGAGGTGATCCCGACAGAACATTATTTATTGGACGTCTCGATAAAAGCGCAAAAGAAGGCAAGCTAAAGAATTTGTTCGAAGATTTCGGCGCCATCAAGAGATTTCGCTTGGTCAGGGATGTTATTACTGGGTCTAGTCGTGGTTATGCATTCGTGGAGTTTGAACGCGAACGAGATGCCCGAACTGCGTGTAGGGAGATGCACCGAGCTATTGTTGATGGAAGAGAAATACTAGTAGACTTTGAATGCGAACGGCAGTTGAAAGGTTGGATCCCTCGAAGATTTGGAGGAGGATTTGGGGGGAATAAGGAATCGGGGCAGCTTAGATTCGGGGGTAAGGGGCGACCGTTTCGCAGGCCTATCGACTTGAACAAAAATCCCATGCGACAGCAAGGCTATCAAGCGGAAAGAGGTGGTGGTGCACGCTGGAATCAATCTCAGTATAACAACCATGGGAATAGGTCTGCATCCAGAAACCGTGGCGATCATCAAGAGTCGTTTTGATTAGATTAACGGTTAAGATGTAATTACAAGTCATTGTTGTATATAGGAAACAACAAACAAGGAACAAGGTGTTGTAATTTTCATGCAAGCGCGAAACGCTTGTCAATCTGAGAGATGCAGTTATGAAGACAACAGCTACTCAGCCGGTTATTGACTGTCGGGATGTGATGCAAGCATGTGAGTGTTAGGGCCTGTTTATATGGAGAGGGTCAACCCTCCCAGGTGGGCCAACTAAGATATGCGAGATCATCTTTTCTTGTGTTTATATGGCTATGTTGGGTTGTTTGACCCATCTGTCTCGCTGAATCATCTAATTCATCTCAGCTTCGGGACTGGGCCTGCCTGCCTTTGGCAACCTTTGAATCGCGCACCATTGTTCCAGCTGCAGCTTTTTGGCGCAAATTGCAAATCGTTTTAGGAGAGGAGAGCAAGATGGACGACAAGATTTCGTTGCTCTCGTACAGCTGCTTAGCTTGCTGAACATGGTTAAAGAAAGTCTTAGTCGAAACGCGAAACTGCATCCTCCGCTTCATTAACAGACAACAGTACACATCAACTGAAGATGGAGTCACAAACTTGGCGCCAAAACGCTGAATGCTTCACGTGATCTGCCATGTGAAAGGCACGTGCTGCACCTGCGCACAAAAGTCCAATTCAGCCCTTTGGCTCGGACCAGCTCATTCAATTGTGTTTACATGGAAAGTTTTGTATCTATGAAGCTTATCATGCCTGCCGTCAGGCGAGATTGCTCTCGGCAGGGCTTGCTCGGATGCCGCATAAATGAGCATAAATGAGCATCAATGCCGACAACCAATTTGCCACTTGAATTTGGATATTATCACAATTAATGCACATTGAAAAATGCCAGCTTCAGAGTAGTGTGACGTGATCGGTCAGTTTGAATCTATGGTCTGCAAAGACCAGACAAGCATGAAATCACTTCAGCATCATGTTGTCATAAGTGCTATGCATCTGTAAGTCCAACGCCTCGCTAATTGCATTTGCAAGCAGATCATGTCTGGGTGCTGGTGAAAAATTACGGGAAAAATAGTTTGTCTGCGACACATTCAGGCTTATAATGATGACCAACATATACATACTGCAGTCTGGCTCATTACGAGTCTGCATTAAAGAAGAACAGAAATTTTGACAGAAGTTCTTTTTCAAATAACTTTAATATGCAATAAAATTAGTCAAAATCAGAGACTTGTGCGGATGCGCAGATCAGTTGTGGGATGTGCACAAAAATAAATTCTCCGTGCACAACGTTCAGTGCAGTCTGGGCTCATTACGAAATGATGCAGGTTTTGCTTCAAAGAGCATGCCTAGGGCGAATAATCGAATACATGTTTCATTTACGCCCTGTTTTAGTTGAGCTCGCACGATGAAAGCATCATCATTTTATTCTATCTATTGTGAAGCCATACGGTTTTATTTCATTGGGCACATACATTGTAAAACAGGGCAAAGTTACTTACTGCATCTGTTTGTTAGCAATATTTTTAACCTAGGACGAACATGTGTTAGTTTATGCAGTGTAAATGAGGCTTTACCCTGCAATCTGTCGCATTGTTTGCTACAAACTGGAGGATGCAAATCTAATAACAATTTCAACAAAACAAATTACGACGTGGCGTTTCAAAGGAATAATAACACGGAACAACGAATATTAAGCTATATAACGGATATTGCTGTCAACATTACGAAAATCAACGTGGCTGGTAGTGGTAGATCAACGATTACAACTATTATTTGTATATTCACCTCTCATGAAGTCTCAAAATCTTGCACGGTAGGCCTATGGTTTGAGCTGGAAATATGCTCCAAGACCAAATGCATCCATTGATATAAGAATAACATCCATACATAGGTGTCTCCATGCAACTGTTTGCTTCCCTATGGCTATGCAGCGTTGCAAATATTTGCAATAGTTACGGTCCTGGCTGGACTGGCCTAACCAGCTGCCTGCTGCCACTCCCTGTCAGCTAAGCAATCTCACTCGGTGGCTCGGTGCTCCTTCGACAGTCGCTGCCGCAGCTAGCTGTCCTTATGGCTCGACCTCGTGCATCTCTTCCAAGGGCGAGGCTGCGGGATCTCCGGCCTTCTTTGTCGTTCAGCAAGTCCAGAGTCAACGTTTCCAATGTTGTTTTCACCATGTTGAACTGTGCGACTTGCTTCTTCACGCCGGTCAAGTTGATTCTGATTGAGAACGAATTACGACGATAAGGTGGATGCATGTGGCTTCCTATTCAGCCCGATTAATTACCTTTTAGAAACGACTTGGATGGGACTGCCGTCGTTTGACATGCCGAAGTCTTATGCACTTTGTCTGAAAACACCTTGCTGTGAACTAACGGTGGGAAGTTATCTCCTCTGCTTGCCCAAATTGCGTCTGAGCACGTCGAGTCTTTCATCTGGCTTTTAGCCATCCCATGGCGTCATTCCGAAGGTCGAAGGAGAAATTTGTTGAAGGAAAGAAGCAAGGTAATCAGCGAATGCAAAATGCCGGTTTAGCTGTTCGTTCTTGTTGTAGGCCTACCCGGAAAAATCTTATAACGACAAACATATTTTGTCGATTCATCTTATCGGTTGTAGCCAGGCTGCCTTTGGCAATTTCAAATATCTGCAAAGGGCTATTAGTGTGAATAATGAGGACGGTGCTGTATCCAAAGACAGCCGGAAAGTTTCTTGGCTCATGTTGTTTGTGTCAATGGCAATTTTGAGTCCTGCCTGATTAAAATATTCAGCCACTATGAAGAGATCATTAGTCATTTGATTACGTGCGTCTCTCAGTGAAAGCAGTGATTATTCATTAGACAACATTAATGGTACTAATTAGGCACTGCACTTAGTGTCGTTCACCTGCCATATTCAGTTGATAGACATCTAATCAAACTATGACTAATGTTCCGTTAAGCGAAGAGGAAACATTTGTTTCAAGGAAAACTCGACTACCCAAACAATAAATCTCTTGTTCATAACCGATACATAGTCATATCTTCGGACTAAATCCATAACATTGCCAACCGAATGTTGAGATCTAATCCTGCACTACGCTTTAGCGGGTGTGATGATCCGCTTCAAGAGAAGGGCAGCTGGACAACATTAGCTGATATAATATTGTAAACCTAAATTGACAAACCCTTGGACTGTTGCTAACACAACAGTGGTTTGTTTGACATCAAGATTTTTGGCAAAGGCTGCAAAATTGACCAGATCCAAATCTCGCTCAGGCAGAACAGCATTTAAAACACTAACGATGTATATAGGCAAAGTAAAAATAAGGCTAGATGTTTGACGGTGCTGTAGAAGGTACATTCCAATTGGTGGTGGGATTACCACATACAGCACATTCGAGGTACCCTACTTTGGTTACTCTTACGGTCGTCTGGGGGCTGAGAGCACATGATCTGTCTCCAGCAGCTGCAGCACGGAGGGCTCAGAACGATCCTTGGCTGTTACTACAGAGCACCTGTCAACCAAAGGCGAAACACCCTTGGGTGGCTGAGTATCACAGCCACAATCCATTATCATCAGCTCTCCTTGTTGCAAATAATTCAACATCATGATGCACCTCCTGGTAATTAATATGTTCCAACCTTTCTTCCAAAACTCGATCTTTCTCTAACAACAATTGCTATATCAAATCAAGCCACCGTCACTCCTTTAAGGCCGCTGGTGTTCGTCTATAGAACGGTCTGCCCTTGCATATGAAGACAGTTTCTTGCAGATCCAGGTT